>CAXIVM010001354.1:72751-77751 GCA_964035705.1 Porites rus | reverse complement strand
AAGACGACGAAGGGAGGGAGCTGTGAACGGAGCTGCGGAGCTGTGAATGGGTTTGACCAAACCTCACGAGCGCTCGAAGAGATGCTCTCCGAGGATATACTTTGCCGGCGCCTCGAGCACGTCTTCATGGAAGCGCCGTGTGGCGGGCCCCACCTGGTGGCTTCACCGAGTCGAAGCGAGGCGTTGGAACGCCGGACCGGCGGGTGGGCAGTGGGCGATGCGACGCTTGAAGCAAAACCCTAGAAGTCCGACTATTTTTTGACCGGCTGAAGTAAAGGAAGTTCCCGAAATCAGGTCCCCTAAAGACCTTTTATAGACTCCCAAACAAAAGGGACGTCCGAACTCGCATGGCATATCAAGCGCCAGAAATGGCCGTTGAGACGGCATTGACATCATTAAACCCACCCAGTCAATGCGATGTCCCAGGTGGTACGAAAAAAAACCTTCAGCTTGTTAAGTTAAGGAACGTGAACCCTTCTCAAGGTGTTCGACTATGTTCGCGGCATGTTCAGCCATCCTCATTGCAACTGAAACCACATGCCACATCGGTAGAGCTCCAGTCGTACCTCGACGCTTGGGGTGGGTGCGGGTGTTGGACCACCTGAGGCTATGGGAGATGAATCGAGATGAGGTTTGGCCTATAGGCCACGGCCCCTAGTGCCAGGATCACGGAGGGACCCATTGAGCCAACCCTCGCCCCGCTGGTCCCAACACTCGCCGCCATATAGCTGGTGATGAGCCTCCTGACTGGTACATGCGACGACACCTAGCTAGCAGGGAATGAGGGCACGGATCCAAGAGGGAATCTATACTGGGGCCATCCAGCCACCCCTCATTCCCATTCGTCGGACGGTTTCCAGTTTGGACGCCCTCGCCTCAATGACGCCCTCCTCGAAGAGATCCGGGTCCTGACTTGGGTGCCCAACACGAACGGAAGAAAGTGGGAACGGACAGCCGGCAGCTATGTTCAACGGGGCAGGGGCTTGTGTATGTGTTCATTCTGTACATTGTGTGACTGCAGCAATCTCTTTGTTCAACATGTTTCAAGCACCTTTTGTGAGAATTGACGAAATCGTACGAATTTGCGAAGCAAACTCTGACTTTGTTGGCTGGCGACTGGCGACCAGCCCACGTGCCAATTAATAAGTGCTTTGGAGCAGTTGTGGAAGGAGAAATTGACCCTCCCAAAAAGAACACACACACAAACAACACTCGAATCAAACAACCTGCTAATCCAGTAGCCAATCTCACACTTTCCTCTATGTATCGCCTCAACCCACAGAATGGACACCTGGGATTTTTGTTTCCCCCTACCATTCGTTCGGTTTCATATTCATCCTGCAATGCTAGCCACCTTTCGAACATCCCCGGGCAATCTTTTCGTTTTGTGTGCACAAAACTCGCCCTATGATAGAACTTGATCGTCTGTCGCCCAGATGTTTGTTGAATGCGCAGCAAAAGCACATCTCACCTCTACCTGGTGCCGCAGATTCTTTGGGGAGAAACCTTCGATCTTCTGCAGGGAACACATTCATTGGGAGTTTCCACTAAATCATTACATCATCTTGTGTCATTTGTTCCTTTTTTGATGCCACCCTCTCCCCTATTCTCAACACTGGTTTGCTTGCGCCCCCCCACCACACCGCCACGGGCGTTTGCGGCGTCCTCCAGATCCTCCTGCAGCCGAGGCGGCCGCGTGGTCAGGTCTTCGAAGCACCAGACACTATTAAGTCTTATGCAGTTGCAACTGACACTTTTCCAGTATGTAACTGGGTCTTGAATATGTTGAATCTATGTGTTCCTGCGCCACCCTCCTCGCAGCTTTTCTCCCCACAGCGACACAGGTGCAGCACAGTTTCATGTGCGTAGACATCTATAAGAGAAAGCTCATCGGTCCAAAAGACGGACCTGAGCCTTCACCCCAAAGCACTTTCAAAATCACATACCCCAAGACTCTAAGTAGCGTTTCACCGTGGGATGATCACGTGGGGCTGACTGAAGAATCCACCTCAGAGAATGGTGAACCAGTCAGCGGTAGCCACTAGTCAGAAAAGAAGCAGTAATAGCCACTACGACTAGTCGGAATAGAAACCAAAGTAGTCACTAAGTAGTCATTAAGCAGTAGTTCATGTCGCGGTGCTCTTTCCTGGCGTTGGTGGCATCCTGCTGGGCCTCTTTCGGTCCCTTGCCAGCGGTTTTGGCTTTATGATGGGCTGCTGAGTAAACCTGAGGCAAAGGCACTACAATACTATACAAGGGGTTTGAAAAGTCCCAAGTACTCAAAAACAGTCATTGATAAAGTGCACAAAAAAGTTTTTTGATCTATTTGAATCCCAATCACTGCATGCATTTTCCTTTCCACGTCATCTTTTGGCGTTGGTTTGCGGGCCATGCGCTTTGGGGACACCTTAGCCTTAGCCTTTGCTGCAGCCTTTGCTAGTGCACCCCTCTTGGGAGTAACCATTGCTTTTGCTTTGCATTTTGCATTTGCTTTGGGAAGCGGAGATCGTCCAGTAGGGCAATGTTTGGGCATTGCCCTCTTGGGTGTGGCTTTTGGCTTGGGCTGCGGTGGTGAGTCAGCACCTGGGGTATCAGCGGTATCAGCAGCTTCATCATTCTTGATGCTTACCGGAGTTGCAGTCCCATCAGTAGTTTCATTGGATGCGGGAGCTGCATGCCCAGTTCCATCACCAGCTTCATCATGATGGGCCGACTCCTCCAAGGGAGTCTCCTGAAACACGGGGGGTGTAGCTGCACATGGTTTACTGTAACTACCTTACTATGATGTGTGGCTACCGCTGCCAAGGCAAAACTACGATGCAGCCAGTCCTGAGCTACCTCAGCCTCTTCCAGGAGCCCATCCAAGTTCTCACTGGCCAAACTCCGGAAGAGGGGCGGCTTTGTCTCCTGTTGTGGCGGATATGTTACATTATATAACCAACCCTTGGTTCAACCCCAAAACACCTAAAGCAGCAAGTTGATTCTCCTGCTCTGGCTTCGTGCCATCAATTTCATCGGCTCGATCAGTGTGATCGATTGGATCACTAGGAGAGTCCTGACACAGCAGCTTTTGGTCGGATCAAACACCCTGTAGCAAGAAGTGTCGACCCCTTCCCTTTGATCAACATATCAAAATGAAGTCATGGATTGAAGAGCGGAAAGGTGGAATGGTTGTCACATATCTTTGGGGTGGTCATTTTCCACATCTATATGAATGAGGTGTGGCTTTACGGGCTATCATGCACTGGTTTGCTGTTTGCCAGGCAAGGTTTTAAATGTTCATGTGTGGTTTCATGTGGATGATGCAGTCCCATGCCACCACAAAGGGTGTAAGTTACAGTATGTGTAAATGCTTTTGTGTGTCATCTACCAATCACAGTATACATACCTATATGTAATATACACTTCGGGTTCAGAACTCTGAGTTACAAATCATCACCGTATCGCCATTCAAGATGAAAGGCATCCTTCTCCAAAAATGAACTGATGCCTGATATGTATAATATATATATATCCTTGTGCCACCTCATGCACACTAGATTTCAAAATGTATGTTTTGCAAGCACCCCCAAATCAAATCATCTTGTCCTTGTACTCGGGCAAGCCCATTTGGTTGTCCGGATGCTCCAAGCTGAAGGTAGTGGCAGGCCAAGCATGTTGCCGACTGATAAAAGTTATGCCATTGTTTACAAAGAACATCACCACTTTTGGGTCAAGTGGCATTGAGGAATTGTTCAGCTCGACCATGTTGTTCGTGGGGTGAGATAGTTCCAAATGCTGCGACCTTGGAAAATGAGAGATGGGGTAACTTTCGGCTAGTTAGGGGCGCAGGTTCCAAGGTACCTGTAGGTAGCATAGTCTTGTTTTTGCTCGATCATATACGCAAAGGGTTCCATCGGCACCTGTGCCATGTGATGGTGAGGAAATTGGTACACATGTTTTCTTGAACATGCATTATTCACAGAGACATGCCCCAAGACAAGTAATCTGGAACCCGCCCCAAGACAAGCCTCATCACCACCATCACCACGCTTTGATGCTGGTCGCTTCGCAGACTTGGTGCCACCCCCCTTGGAAGCAGCAGGCCTTTTCTTACTACTCTTGTTTTGGTCATCATCCGAAAAAAGATCATCAAGACCACAAAGGCCACCAAACATGTCATCATCTTCATTGTTGTCGTCATCCTCGCCACCACCGAGAGGGTTGTTGGTATGGTCAGCCCCATCGTCATCATCATCATCATCATCATCATTGTTCTTCTTTTTCTGTTTCTTGGCTTTACTGTCTTTCCCTTTTGGATTCTTATCTTTCCCTTTATCTTTTTTGTCTGTCTTCTTTTTCTCATCTTTCTTGCCCCCTCCGCCCGGCGGTGAGGACTCTTCAGATGACTGGAACCTTTCAGGCAGGATCTCTCCAACCGAAGCATGGGCTGCACCTCGGGTGACATGAAGACTGCAATTTGCCAAAACGTAATCAGAAAACTGTTTGATGCAAGATGAGACATGGCACTGGAAGAAGCCATAGGGGGACGGACTGACGCGGATGTGGTAGATGGTGCAGACCCAGAACGGTTGCCCGTTCCAATAATCTGATTCAAATCAAAAGCCTCAGCTGAATATCAGAGTCATCGTAACAGGGTACCCCAAAGATTGCAAATGAAACTGCAAAATAGCACTGCCTGAATCGATCAACTTTTAATGGTATGGTCAACACCTTCAAACCCAATCCTTCAAACAGTCAGTTTGTCCATTGTGCCTGACCACTTCCCAATATGCGACTGCAACTGAGGGGCTGGGGCCCGAAAGGTACTAGACGCGGGGACGATGACCACATCCGAGTCATCGCTTGGAACTTTTTTCAAAGCTCTCCGATTCGACATGACCGCCGCCAGGTGGATCTACTACTCACCCTTTGAAAGCTACTTTCTCCTAAGCCACCAAAACAGTATGGCAGATACTAGATACATATAGATATATATATATTATATATATTTATATGGC
>CAXIVM010001354.1:51189-72551 GCA_964035705.1 Porites rus | reverse complement strand
AAGGCTCAAGAGAGCCCCAACATTGGGTGAAATGCGCGAATATGGAAAAGGATATGCCCCAAGAATGCACCACGATCGCCGAAGATTGGCACAAACGTGCACCAATTTTGACCACCCACTGGAGCAAGCTTGCATCCACAAGAAGGCTCAAGAGAGCCCCAACATCGGGTGAAATGCGCCAATATGGAAAAGGATATGCCCCAAGAATGTAGCAAGATCGCCGAAGATTGGCACAAACGTGCCCCAATTTTGACCACCCACTGGAGCAAGCTTTTGTGTAGTGTGTGTAAAGCACTATAAGCAGAATTATGTACCATGAAAAATGAGGTCCGACAAGTGTAAGAAAGTTGGTTTTGACAGTTTCTTTTTTCGTTTTTGTTGCTTATGCAAGCTTGCTCCAGTGGGTGGTCAAATTTGGGGCACGTTTGTGCCAGTCTTCGGCGATCTGGACATATCCTTTAGCTGCTTTTTCTCTCCTGTTGGACTTCGGCTCGTGGTCTTTTTCCTAGCGCGCGTAAAACGCTGTAAAAAACAATGAAAAAATTGAGGTCCGACAAGTATAAGAAAAGTGCTCTTGATAGTTTTCTTTGTCGTTTTTGCTGCTCTG
Source organism: Porites rus (assembly GCA_964035705.1). Lineage (NCBI taxonomy): Eukaryota > Metazoa > Cnidaria > Anthozoa > Scleractinia > Poritidae > Porites > Porites rus. Next base: position 71,944 of record CAXIVM010001354.1, on the reverse strand, counting down.
TTTTATGAAAGCTTGCTCCAGTGGGTGGTCAAATTCGGGGCACGTTTGTGCCCATCTTCGGCGATCTTGGTGCATTCTTGGGACATATCCTTTTCCATATTGGAGCACTCCAAAGAATGTTGGGGCTCTCTTGCGGCTTCTCGTGGAGGTATGTTGGAAGTGATTGGGGCCGTGGGGTCTAGATCAGGGCTATGTTGAAGGCTTTGCTGCTGTTTTGGTCCACTTGTCTGCAGTTTGACTTGGGCGGGTGGTTTTTTGCGTAGTCCGTGTGAAACACAAAAATGAAAAATGCGGTCCAACAAGTGTAAGAAAGGTGGTTTTGAAAATCTTCGGGGATCTTGGTGCATTCTTGGGGCATATCCTTTTCCATATTGGAGCACTCCACCCAATGTTGGGGCTCTCTTGAGGCTTCTCGTGGAGGTATGTTGGAAGTGATTGGGGCCGTGGGGTCTAGATCAGGGCTATGTTGAAGGCTTTGCTGCTGTTATGTTACTTGTTTCGCCCAATGCTGGGGCTGTCTTGAGGCTTCTCGTGGAGGTATGTTGGAAGTGATTGGGGCTGTGGGGTCTAGATCAGGGCTATGTTGAAGGCTTTGCTGCTGTTCTGTTACTTGTTTTGCAGCCATGTTGGTCCGCTTGGCTGCTTTGTCTCTGCCGTTTGACTTGGGCAGGTGGTCTTTTGCGTAGTGTGTGTAAAGCACTATATATAGAATTATAGACCATGAAAAATGAGGTCCGGCAAGTGTAAGAAAGGTGGTTTTGACAATTTTTGGTCGTTATTGTTGCTTATGCAAGCTTGCTCCAGTGGGTGGTCAAATTTGAGGCATGTTGCGCCAATCTTCGGCGATCTTGGTGCATTCTTGGGACATACCCTTTTCCATATTGGCACATTTCACCCAATGTTGGGGCTCTCTTGAGGCTTCTCGTGGAGGTATGTTGGAAGTGATTGGGGCCGTGGGGTCTAGATCAGGGCTATGTTGAAGGCTTTGCTGCTGTTATGTTTTGCGGCCATGTTGGTCCACTTGGCTGCTTTTTCTCTGCCCTGTTTGACTTGGCAGGTGGTTTTTTGCGTGCTGTGCGTAAAACGCCATAAATCCATGAAAATGAGGTCCGACAAGTGTAAGAAAGGTGGCTTTGACAGTTTTGTCGTTTTTGTTGCTTACGAAAGCTTGCTCCAATGGGCAGTCAAATTTGGGGCATGTTTGCACCAATCTTCGGCGATCTTGGTGCATTCTTAGGGCATATCCTTCTCCATGTTGGCACGTTTCGCCCAATGTTGGGGCTCTGTTGGGGCTTCTCGTGGAGGTATGTTGGAAGTGATTGGGGCTGTGGGATCTATGTTGAAGGCTTTGCTGCTGTTATTTTACTTTTTTGCGGCGATGTTCGTCGACTTGGCTGTTTTTCTCTGCCGTTTGACTTGGGCAGGTAGTCTTTTTGCGTCATGTGCGTATAACATCGTAAAAACCCGACAGACTTAGGTCCGACAAGTGTAAGGTTATATACTTGTTTTCTCTGCCGTTCGACTTGGGCAGGTGGTCTTCTGCGTAGTGTACGTACAACACCGTTAAAGCCATGAAAAAAAGAGGTCCGACTACCCAGCAATAAAATGCAGCTGCTCCGCTTTCCGTGTTTTTCCGAACTGGTTTGCAGAGACCTGCCATCAGGTTCCTAAGCCAGTACATGCCAATACAATGTATGGCCTACTTGGCTTTTATCCAAGTAGGATTAGCAACCATCCCTGCACAATAGAAGCAACTGTTTACTCTATCAATCCTTTATATACCATAAATATCCTGAGTGGACCGTTCCAACTTCAGTAAACCTATCAACAGGTAGCTTTTCCACTCTAAGCCATGTGCGACTGGCCATCCATGAACGATGTGGCCGTGTTGCTCCGGCTGTGGCAAAGATCTTCAGCTTCTGTAAAATTTCCGCGCACGGCGTTAGTGAGTGAAAGTGATTGAGTCCCTCCGCCTGGAACAGTTGCTCCTCGAGGTAAATGGTAAGATCCTTGTTGTGTCGATGCAACATGGCCACGTCTTCAAATCCTCCAGCACATCGCGCTATGGCAACCACTCCATAGTCACCTCAACCACCATGTGCAATTTCAGTTTGCAGGGTGCGGCTAGGGTCCGACTGAAAGAGGGCGGATTTGAACTTTGGGCAGACAACTTTGTCAGGGACCCAACAGGACCAAGCCTCAAGCATGGCAGACGTTTCGAGGCATGTCCCCAACGCCAGTCTATTCAGAGAGGTTGGCTGGGAGTCAACCTTTTTGCATAGCAGAACGCATTGGGGAAGACTTGAGTGTGCATACTGGATTCGTTGTACTGTCCGAGTCGCAAAAATGGCTCGATACTGCAGTTTGGATGACCCCGAGGGACCTTGAAATTCTCATCATTGATGCTGCTTTGGGTATTGTCCGTGGCAGGCTTTAATGTGATGCATGGTGTCAGTCCGGCGACCGCAATGATTTCTCAATGCATGCACACGATGAGTGGCTGGTCGCACACACGGAGAGGGCCGGACGGGGAGGCCACATCTATGCCTCTGTCAACCTATACAAGATCACAGATGCAGCCGTCACACAGCTGAGGGATGAATCCTGTTGTTGCCGCAACGTTTTTTGCATTTGTCAACACACGCGGAAGGCCTAATGGTATGCCGGGAGCATTTGGGCATTGTAGCTTGCAATTTCACCGATGATGGATTCTCCGAGCCCCAAGAGATAAGGGACCGGGATGTTCATATTCTATAATCATTTAGGCATGAGGACTACATGATTTGGGTCAACTACATGAAGGACGAGGATGATGATGCCTTATTCATACAAAGGTGGCATGTATGTCCCAATGGGCAGCGTACTCCTAGAGGAAGATTTTTTCATTGACATGTGTTGCACCCGGCCCAGCCGGTGCCATGCATTAGAAGTTTTCCTTGCAGATCAGGAACGGTGGACAGGTTGGACACTCCAACGACATGAACACAGGCGTATCAACCATGCCAAATTGGAGCTGGCATTTTCTTGCAAGCAATTGCTCAAGAAAGAAAGACGTTCAAAGCCTCTTGAACTTTCTTTCACTGCTTGACTTAGTTGCACAGTTTGCAGGAAAAGGCAAATGCATTTTGCTGCGGAGCTTGTTCTTTGATTCCTGTATTTTTTGGGCTTGGCTGGTCTCTAACCACTAGTCCTGCAAAACTGGGGCAGATAGAGTTTGTGTGACACAATGACACAGAATTTGTCCTTGTGGTAGTATATCAAGTATCAATTGCTGGTACCTCAAGAATTCACGTATGTATATATATATATATCGAAGTTATATATGAGCAGGGACGGCCATTGCCATTTTGGAACCATTTTCTCTCTCACCTTCCAGGACCACTTCGTGCACGTGTAAAGCTTGAGTTGGCCATCAATGAGTTCAAGGCTCCTTGTGCGGTTTGTCACAGTGCATTTGTGGCGGTCTTTCAACCTGGCCAAAGTCAAAAAAGATAGTAACAAGAAGCTACTAGGGGCTCCTGGCCTCTACTAGGAACAAGGATGCTACTAGGGGCTCCTGGCATGCTGCGTGCTTCAGGACTGAAATCAAAGCCAAAGTCAGTTGTGTCCGGAGGTACGTATTGATTCATTTGGACCAGTGTCAGGACCCGAAGAGTTTCCTCAGTATTGGCAGAAGTACATGGTAGTTGCAGGGCGCCAAATTCCACAGAATGTCCGTAGTGGAGATGTGGAATAGAGGTACGTACCCTAACAGTTGGCAACCTGTGTTTTTTACAAAAAAGCAAAAGATCGAGGGCATCATGGTAGTGTCAGCATGATGCCAGGTCCAGCAGCTTCTGCACCGACTGCCTCAGAATGTCTGTAGCTGAGTCAGTTCATGACAAAATGAGAGGAACGTAAGGAAGGTAGTCAGGAGTTTTTTCCTTAGAGGTCATATTGCGGGGCACTGCGCTTCACCCTGCAACTCCCCCACTCCATGCTTTCATGTCAATGTCCTGCAAGTCTCACACTTAAGACACTCATCTCAACTGCAAGGGGTCGGACCTTTGTATGGCGGCCACGCAGCTCACGTGCATCACTGGCTACATACCGGGCGTGACACACAGGACAGGCCGATTTCGAACTGCTCCTTAGATTGCATAGATGGTCTTGCGATGTACTCAGAGACTTGCAACATAAAACCTTAATCTTCCAATTGATTCGCAAACATATACTTTAATGGTAGTATTATATATATATACGTACCTCCAATTGAATATGTGTGCGCCCCAAGGACGCAGAGGCTTTGCAGAGCAGCAGAAGATCCCCCTGGTGGATCTTTCAGGATCATTCCCTGCGTGGCAGTGAAGCTGTTGAAATCTGGAGCTATCATGGTGAAGAAATGTTAGGAGCTGTCATGGGGCCACTCACTGGCCACTGGCAAAGAGGTTTTAATCTGATTGAGGCTGAGTGACATGGCCCTTTGATCGACTTTTCATTTGGAGTGGCTCGGTTTGGCGCTTGGGCATGATGTGTCGCATCGATACAGCGGCGCTGTACCGCCAGAGTGCTGATGGCTTAAAATGTGCTGTGGATGAATTCCAAGGGCGCTTTGTTTGACCTCCAAATCTGTCTTTTCAATTGAATCCAATGATTTGATTGTGCCGCGTCTTGTATCATCACATTCAACGCAAGCCGTTGATGAACGTAATTTCGGCAAGGATCCGAACGTATCTACAAGTTGAGTTGGAATTTTCAGTGAGATCCAGTTAGTCTACTGTAACTACATGTTGAAACTGAAGGTCCAGAGTTTCGGACAGACCTGAAGGGATGCAAGTTGATGCAAGTGGAGTACATGGCAGACACGCGCACGTGTTGTGCCTTGCACATATGGCATTTGTTGGTCAAGCCTGCTGAACTTCCTGCAACGGAGGGAGCATGCAAAGCATGACATAACATGACATAACAATGTTTGTCCTAATGACCTTTTGCCCAGCTTAGTCAACAAGTCAACAAGATGATTTGTTCCTCAACCGCAATTGGTAGAGACGAGCAACGGCACTGTACTGTATGGATGTTTCATCGCTTGTGAAACTGTAGACGAGGTCAAGACCACAGCACCACACAAACATTTGTGGCAGCGCGCATTAGAATCACACTCTAAGCAGCCATGAGCAATTGGTTTACAGATAAGGCACGGGTTCGTCGATGAATGAGATTCGCTTTGAACCTTTTTGAGGACTATTGAAGTTAATGAGAAGTTAATGCTTTGCATAGGCCTTGAGTGCTTTCAAAGGCTGCAGGCAGGCTCCACAAAGGAAGCACAGAGGATGGACATTTGTGACATATGACTGCCTGCCATTGTGCAAAATTATCGAAACCAGAAGGCACAAACGAGAATGCACAGGGGTTTACCACAGGGCAAAATCGGAATACTGAAAGGAGTCGGAGTCAGAACATTACCAATGCCATTGATCACAGATCTCGAGATCTTTCACATGGCGTTTTCGGTGCCAGGTCAACCACCTGGTGCGAGAGGTACGCGAGTGCGAGACCTTGGTACCACGACTAGTGGTCGACTGTTTCAGCGCCGGAAACGATGCGAAAGTGGGTGAGGAAGACACAAACATGTGGGACGGCTACTATGAAACTCGGTGGGGGAAGTTGCCCCCCCTAGAGCAGTACACGGGAGGTCAAACGCTGGTAGCGTTTGAGACTCGATGGAGTTTGAAGTTCTAAACTCGCGAAAGACTTAAGGTCACATTGATGGTACATGTTCGCATACTGCTGGTGTTCCTTTTCGTTCCATTGTGAGGCCATCAACGTTGATTGTTCTATCTGAATGGAAACAACACCGACCACCCGCGGTGAGACCATCAGCGACGGGGACGTGTGACCACCAGCGTTTGGGTCAGTCGTTCTGCGGAGTCGTTCGTTCCATCCGCAGACCCTTTACAGCTCAGAAGGCCAGCTGTCAGGGTAGGCATGTCACGGTTGAAAAGCACCTGTCTTCTCAGGCGGGGACAGATGATGGGACTGTCCATTGACCAGGTGACCCGACAAACACGGAGCAACATGAGCAACAGGACCCTATTTGGGGGGGGTTCCTCATTTTGTTCAGGTGTTGGTGTACTGTTACTAGTAGCTTGCAGGCCCAAATGTGATGTGGAGCTCTAAGTGCTTCTATTCCTAGCATGCATCGCTTTTGACGGAAAAGCTTAAACCATTTGGATGGCCAAAGCTGGAGTTGGGATCATTCAAGCCCTCGTTGCAGCCAACTCCATTGTGGGAATCTTCTTTGTGGTCTTTAGTCTTTGTCCACCCATACCAAAAGCGATCAAGGTGGAACAGGTGATCCTCTGTCAAGCAAAAAATGTGTTGCAAAGCAAAGAGGGTCATTCTTCCCACACTCTTTGGCAGTTTAATGTTTACAGACCTCGTTCCAAAAGTTCAAGTCTCCCTGAGGTGCCTCGTACTGTCAGTGGCTCTACAAAGCGCTTCTGCGGTCGGCAAAGCCTGGGTGCCAAAAGCTTTAGCCGGACCCGACCATAAGAAGGTTTGTTGGAAGGTAGATGTTTATACTCGTTGTAATACGATTTTTGTTTTGGCATCCCATGGCATTTCTTTGACCTTTTCAGCCCAGACGTGGCAGCTAGAGGAGTCTTGCATTGACAGAATCAGTGAGGAGGAAGACTTGTTATTGCAGCATTTAACTCTTCTTTGATCTTTCCTGAACTTTATAACTACATTTTCTGTTCCAAAAGTACCAGTCTGTCTATCGGCTGTAGACCTGTCTTTTTCAAGCCAGTTCCCTGCACCAACACAATAAATACAGTACACCAGTGGAAAGGGCATCGTAAAGTTTTGCTGATACTCCTTCGTCGTCATTACGCGACTTGTCCGGGCAGACTAGGACTCATCTGAAGCGTCTTAGGCCTTAGGCTGTTTCAGGAATGCTTGACAGTCAACATTTATGATAGGCGCTTCTGTAATTCAAAAGTAATCCATCCTTTTCTGAGTTCTTGCAATTACTGTGCTCCATCATGTTTTCCCGCCAGCCTAGCAGTCCTCGATTTGACGGATTGCCCTCCGCCTCAGGGATACCCAACGATTCATTGCGGAGACCTGAGTTTCTCCGGGAGACCGCTGGTGTTTGGGCAAGCTGATTTACATGTTCCCTGCTGCCCTGAAACTGCATGCTGCACAAATATTTGGACCCAGCCATCAATCATCATGTTCTCCATCCTCAAACTCAACCAACGGGTCAGTCCTGTGGTTCTTGCTTTCTACGACGTGACGCGGCAAATAGCCCAGAACTGTAGCAGTGCCCATAGTGCTGCAGCGCACACACAAGCAAGACCTTTCATAAGCTATCCCGGATGCAGGGCAAAGCTCACGACTACCTGCTTCTTGGAAACCCGAGCAAGCTTTTGAATATCCCATAGTATCCCTGAGTGTACAGTCTTGGAAATCCTGTAGCCTGAGGCGTAGCATTAGTCACTCCCGCTACATACGAGCCGCATTTGCTGGCAGCACAGTGGAGACTGAAGGCCTGGACATTTTGTTGGACATGGGAAATGAAACTGAACGTCCCCAAACGTGGCGGGACCCGAAAGCCAGACATGATCAAGCGCCGTGGAACGTGGTCTTTGAGCGATGCTTGATGAATCTTGATGATACTAGTTACTAGTAGCTTCTTGTTACTAGTAGCAATGCCAGGAGCTACTAGTAGCGTCCTTGCTCCTAGTAGCGATGCCCTTTGTTACTTGTAGCTTCTATGCCCTTAGTATACTTGCAAATTCCGTCAACTTCCACTATGCAAGGGTTTATGGCTATGGTGATGATACGTGACGATCTCCCACATTGGCTTGCCCAGGAGGATGTAGCAAGACATAGCAAGCAAGACTATGCAAGACTTTACTGTACTCTGATAGAATTTGTGATACACATACAATAAATTCTAGACCCCATTGAAAGGTAACCTCATTGCTGGCCTACTCATGGGTATGTTGATGTATGTTGGACTGTTGACTACAAGGTGATTGGGGTCTTTCAGGTTTTGATAACCCCACACGGGAAGACTAGCCAGAATCCCAGAACCCCTTTGCAGGTGTCATTTTTGGTAAGAGTATTTGCCGGGGCTTATACTATGTCATGTGGACTATATCGATCTTTCTAAAGCTACTCTGACTTAAGTGGGTATTCTTTCTGATAGACTTCATGGTTTGCTGGCCAGGCCGGAATTTTCCGTCAGAACCTGAGTAGGGACACGCGTGCAGAGCATGCCCTCGCGAACATTTGATATGCCTTCTTTGTAGCATGACATTTGATACTGACGATATGACCTGTGAGACAACCTGGCGACACTCTTGCACAGTTCGGTAGAGCTCCTTTTGATCAATCTCCAAACATGCTTTATTCGAGGGAAAATTGCCAGTCATCTTCAATTGAGCCCTAAGACTCAGACTAGTAAGGCCACGAGCCCCTAGTAGCGTCCTTGCTCCTAGTAGCGATGCCCTTTGCTCCTAGTAGCGTCCTTGTTCCTTGAAAGTTGCCGATGTCTTCCTTGCATTTCCATGTCCACCCGCGATGAGTGCACCGAGAATGTGACTCCTTCGACATATACAGCAACGTCACGGGATGGGAGCTATTCAAGGATCATGATGCCTGACAGCAATGAGCCGGTGTGGAGGGGCATGCCCTGTGGGCAGTTTTGGTCTTTGGGATGAATTCGTAGTAATTAACCTAGTACTTTGGGACCACTCTGGTATCCAAACTTCCGGCATGTATCCGGAGGAGCATTCTTAGGGGTTCTGGCCACAGAGGCAAGCTTTGTTGAGCCGCCAGCTCCAAGCTTGGATGACGTGGTTTCTGACCAAGACCATACGTATAATTGTATACTTGTTTTGGTCTTGGTACATCAGAGTTTGACCCCGTGCAAGGGCAGGGCGCGTGCATGTTGGACTCATAGATCCAAAGTGGATACATTGAAGCTTGGGTTGTTTGTCCGAGAGAGCACATACAAGCGTTTAAGGGAAGCTCATTGAGGCAGGGTCACCACAACAGCTCTTGTTGTTTGTTCCGGGAAGAAAACACGGAAACCGTGCAGCACAGGACAGCATGAAACTGGCTCAGTTTGAAGCGAAACGTCCTTTTCCACAGAATGTACGATGCCAGAAAGACCAGGTTGTGAGCCCTAGGAACCTGACAGTTGCCAAGGTGAACCACTGAAACTCGAGCGACTGGAACATGATTGGCACCAGTGTTTTGGACCAGGGAATTTCCATGCCCAAGATGCTTGGGTCGTCTTTGACACATCGTGACTATGATTCCCCCATCATCATCATCATCATCATCATCATCATCATCATCATCATCATCATCATCATCATCATCATCATCATCATCATCATCATCATCATCATCATCATCATCATCATCATCATCATCATCATCATCTTTTTCTTTCATACGCTCTTCTGTCGAAGATCGCGTGGACCCAGGTGGTCCATCTGGAGCCCCGGAGGGCCTTATCCTCAGCTAAAGTTTTGGTCCAGCAGCCGAGCCAACGTCGATGCTCTAGCTGCTTCCTTTTGATGGGACCTCAACATCAGATGCAGTATTGTGAACTGCCGCAAACAAGGGCAGCTATGGTCTTCGTTCAGACCTGTGCCATAAAAAGGCTGGCAGGCGCACCACCTCGTTGGGTGTGCTCGTGAAATGAAGCTCACTGCACACTTCTCAGCCAAAGGACCTGCATCATTCCACCGGGCTCGATGAGCCACCTGTAGATGTCCATTCATTTCCCGTGGCCAACTGCCACAAATGATGCATTTCTTCACAAGCCGATGGCATAGGCTGGGGTTGTCCACAAGGATTTGGGTGTCCAAAAGATCAAGGCTGTGCAGCCAGGCTCCATGCCAGTTGTCGTTGATGGCAGGGTCGTGAATGATGTTATTCACTTTCTCCTGCTCGGTCAGGATGGGGGACTCATCTTCCAACAGTGAGACTTCTTCCGCCCCCCCGTGAGGAGTGCAGTTCAGCCAGAGTAGACAGCTGTTCTCCTGACCCACCAGAGGAAGTGTGAGAATTTGACCGGATCATGGGAGTCGTCATAGACCCACCACCAGTCCCTGTCTTTGATGGCAGTGCAAAAGTGCCCACTGGAAGCCTCAGCACCAAGATGGTAGGAGACTCCGAGGACCTGAAAGGGAATGTAGTCCACCTCGAGCTTTTCACCCAGGAAGAATGGCAACCAGACCTTAGAATCCCATGTCAGGCGAGTGTGGCTTTTCCTCCCCCTCGAGTCGAAGCGGTCGATGTGCAGGCATGTAACATCCGCAGGTTCAGTCAGGGCGTGTAACCCGAAGGATGCAAGACTCCAAGTGGAGACAAGCCCTTGCAAATCGATGGGAAGCGTGCTCTTTTGTTCACTGCAGATGTAGAGATGCAAAGGGCATCCTTGGGCGTTGTGGTCCACCACCTTCATGGCGCCCTCCTCCTCAAGCCGGCTTTCCCAACAACAGCTGAGAAAAAAAGGATTGGTCTGTTGAAGAAGATGGTGAGCAAAGTCAACCACATCATGTTGTCGAAAAGGATTGGACCAGTTTGCTAGGAGAGAGGTCCACTGCCCATCTGACCATAAAAGCATTGATTGCCCTTTGGACACATCTGCCACTTCCTCAAAAAACGTGGGAAGTTGGACCATTGGTCCGCCTTCAACCCATCAGCTTGAAGAGCACTCCAGGCTAGTCCAGTGACAGCCGAGTTCATGTAACAGGCAGCTGCTGGATTCTGAAGTGTTCATAGAGGTGGAGTGGAGGGTTCCATCAAAGCTGTTCCAGCATTTTGCCCAAGTGTTGGGCAAGTGGTGATCGATGAATGCTGGCAGAGCGCATTCTCCCGGCCGAGCACGAGTTGCCAAAGCCCGGAATGACTCAATTGGTGCCACAGACCCCTCATCTCGTTGGCGTGAGGATGAACCAGTGCCAGTGTGATCCGCCATGGGATGATGGCCGACGGTGTCTCCGTGTCCGTGGTCATGACCTTCTGTATGTGCTGGTGGGGACGAAGAGCTCCAAACCTCTTGATCAGGGCTTCTTTATGTATTTTTTTCTAAGGGTGTCTTTTCAGGCAAACGTGCTAGGCTCATTGGCCGAGAGCTGCAGGCCGCCAGGTGCCGTTGGGGTGGTGGACGAAGCAGCCGTGGCCAGTTCAGAAGTAGTCGACTTCGTAGTCTTGCTCGTGGGTGCTCTCAGAGGTGTTGTCTTCTTGCAGCCCATCAGAGCTGTGATCGCCCTGGTCCGGCTGACCGCTGAAGGAGTGTGAGCATCCTTGTCACCGTCTGGGACGCCTGGTTCAGGGTCAGAGGCGCTTCTTCCAGAGCCTCCATCGCTTGCTTGGAGGAGTTCCACTTCATCCGTGGAAACATGTACGAGTCTCCCTTCTCTGGCTCTAGCTGCAAAAAGCTCAGGCGTTGCAATGTCTGGATCAAGGGAGATTGAAGCTTCTGAATCCTCTTCAGCAGCTCTTTGATTAAAATTTTGGACCAATATCCGGAGCCTGTGGTGTCTGCTGCCATGATTGTGTCTGTGCCATCATGACCAGAATCACTGACCCGGGTCCCGCGCTCAAAAAAACGAAGAAGTCCGTCTCCATAGCCAGGCATTGGAGTGTGTCTTCGTGGCGAAGGACGAGCCGTGTCATTGCTTGCAGGAGTGTCCTTGAATCTGGTGTGGACTCTTCCTTGGTGTTCTGGCTCTTCCCCTGCCCTCTTTTTCCTTTTCCTTTGCCCTGGCCCTTCACGCCATTCGACATGGAAGACCTCGGGCGCTTTGCGCTCTGTTTGTCCTCGTCCACCTCCATCTTCACCCATTGGTTCAGAGCTCCCCACATGTCGAGGAGAACTGGACACTGCACTGCGGTAGGGCGACTGTTGCAAATGGAACATGTATGCTGTCTCTTTTGAAGGAAGGACAGAAATTTGTAAAACAGAGCCCCTCTGTTTCCATGTTTGGCATGATTGTTCCAAATGGGTTTGTATTTTTTTAAGGGGTCCAGTTTGGGTAGCGCGGGGATGTTCGACTTAGGCGAAGCATACCCCGAAGCATACCCGCGAAGCATACCCCCGAAGCATACCCCGAAGCATACCCTCCAAAATTGGTGCTTTATCGGGCATTGATCAAGAAGGGAAGTAGAGCAGTGGGCATGCACTTGGTGAGATGTTCCACCAGCAGAGTGTAACAGTTTTAGAGCAGATGGCCAAGATCACTGTGGGAATATTCCATGCAGACCACCCTCTGCCGTCTAATTTGAGACCGCGGGAAGAATTTTGTTGACTTTTGTGCTGGAACTACTTTCATCAGCGTGATAGCTGCTGGTTCAAAATGGCTTTCCTTTGGGAGGAAACGCGGCTCACTAGTACCGGCCCGCAAAGCACATGGGTGGTGTCTGTGAAGACACAAAGTCGTCGTGTGGCTAGCAGGCAGAATGAGGGCGAAGCCAAGGCTTTGCTGCAGCTTTGTTTGGAGCACCCAGATGAAACTCTCGACTCCTTGAAGGCCATGTGTAAGAAAAGGAAGTCCAAGGACAGGGCGTGAGGCAGTCAAGTAGTCCCCACCCAAACTCCAGCATATGCTTCGGTGCCCAATCCTGAGGCCCTAAGCTGAATGTGTTTGAAAAACAAGAATTTGTATTCAGGTTTTCTGAAGGGGAGCGTAAGCCCAAACTGCTTGAAGCTGCCTTCATGCCTAGGACAAGTCTGAGGGGCAGACTTCAACTTTGGGGGCTCTTTTCGAACAAGCAAGCAGCACGATGTTGACAGCGCATGAGGGGACAAGCGAGACTTCTCCTGAAAGCAAAGCTGTGCCTCCACCTCTTGAGGTTGAGCCCACTCTTGAGACTACCCAGGCTCCAGTGGAAGAGGTTCCCTTGAAGGAGGACCATCGGCAAAATGTTTGCTTCTTCAATGTGTTGGTAGGTAAGTTGCTGGTTTTTGGTTGGCAGCCAATCCTTGGAGGAAGAACAGTCGGAAGATGCTGGCGGCAAAGCTCTTTCTCCAGGTCCTACGTCTTTTGACAAAGACTCTTTCCCAGACGGTTCCACTTCTGCACCTTCACCACCTGTGGCTGATGCTTCAGCAGCAACAGTACAGGAGCTGTTTGGGCAAAGCTTTGTTTAAGACAAAGACAAGAAAGGTTTTTCAGTGTTCTACAGTGCATTTCCCAGTGCGCTTGACCTTGCGCTTGCCAGGAGCAGGTTGACGGGCCAGCTTCCCCATGCGTTGCAACTCCAGCACGAAAGGATACACAAAGCACTCCCATGGATGCGGAAACACCAAAGAAGCGTGCAGCCAGTTCAGAAGAGAAACCGAAGGCAAGCTTTTTCACCTTGGGTCACATATGGGTATTATGTTGGACTTGCGCCAAACTGTTATATAATTTAGAAACCACATTCACCACTATGTAAAGGAAACTAGGTTTAGCTGTGCGCATATCCACGACAAACCTGCGTGCCCATGCCCTCCATCCAGGATTCACCCCCAATGAGCTTGGAGAAGCGCATTTGGGGCTCTCCGAAAAAGAAGAAGAAGCTCGATAAGGGCAATGGTGCTGATGGTCAGCCTGGAAACCCATTAGGTTTGACCTACAGCAAGTGTGAGGACTGCCAAGTGTGTGGTTTGGTCAAGCGACCAGACGGTAGCAAGAAGAAGCACCACGGCAGTAAGTGCCATTGGTGTCACATCCGCATACAAAGCTTTGCCAGAAAGTACTTTTCAGGTGTTGTTGCCTTGAACAAGTTTTCAAAACTCCAGCTTGAGCATGTGAAGGTTGAGTCCACTGCTCTGAGAAAGAAGGATTTGTAGCTGGAACACACGAACAGCAGCTGTGCCATGCAAACCATGGCTGTACAAGCTGTCCGGTTTGGGGCGCTGGACGGTTTTTTCTGACGAACTGTGTGAGCACAGTTTGTGAAGCAACGTGGTGAGCACTGTTTGTCCGAAAGAGAAAAGAGACAATATCCTGAAGCTGCTTTTGCATATAGAGACCCCCAAATAGATAGAAAAGTATATCCCCACACAACATGTATTGGAAACCCTTTCTATCTATTGGGGATCACTACAGGGATTGTGTGTGCTTCTTGCATCGGGTGGAACTTGCGCTGGCAGACCTTCTTCTTCTTCTTCTTCTTCGCATCGTTCGATTTCTTTCCGTCGTCGGAGTGGTCGGCTTCTTCTTCGGTTCAACAGGCGGAGTAGGATAATCGGTCTATCTGTAACTGTAAATGCCAGTCACCATGTTGTGCAAGGTTTTTGCCCAAAAGAAACGTGAAACGGTATAGTATATTGTTTGTCGACAGCAGATTCCAGGAAAAACAGTGGTGGTTCGAGTCATACCCGAATCATACCCGAATCATACCCGAATCACACCAGAAAACCAGCATTTCCCACCACCTCCCAATCCTTAGTTTCAAAGTCGCTTTTGTTGGTAGCGGTAGCTCAATGCCTCCCAAAAAGAGCGATGGCGATGAAAAAGCCGCAGAGAAACATTGTAGGAACCGACTGGCGCAGGTCTTGAGGGAGATTCGCTCAAAGCTCGGTTCTGATGCTGTTGTGCGGTGCATCCAGCGAAGTGTTACGAAAGAAGAGCTGGGCAGTTTGAGAAGCCATGTGGACGATAAGGCTATGTCACATTTTGCACAGGAGGTTGCTGCCCGCAGCCAAGGTCATCAAGACCTGGAGGTGATGGTTTGCGGCGCTGCTCAGTCATCCATTGGTGGTCGCAGAAAAGCCCAGCGATTGTTGTCTGCTCCATGCCGCAAAAAGCTCTGGGGCAAGGTCAGGAAGCATATTGTCAAGCAGCAGAAAGGACGGAAGAGCAAGGTTCATTCACCTACAATCCAAGAGAAGGTCAATAGCTTCCTGCTGCAAAATGCCACAGTGACTGGCAAATTGATGAAATGCCAAGGGGCAGTGCTCCCAGTCTACAATTTGAAATCCTCCCGTGGGAGGCTTTGGGCACGAAGTCCTGCCATGCAGTCGCTTTTAAGCAGACCAGTGTGGTATAAGCATTTACGTGCGCACCATGCAAACTTTGTGCGCCTGAAGTGCCGCACAGATGTTTGCACCTTTTGCCACAAGTATGACAAAGTCTTGCTGCCAGCCTTGCGGAAAGACCTTGCGTCTGCCCGGGGTGAAGTGGAAAGTGTGGATGCCAAGTACTTCGAATCGTTCGACAAGCATTGGGAAAGCATGAAGGCGCAGAACCGCACAGACCCTGATGATTGCTTGTCCCTGCAGCACGTGAAGTTTTTCAAGCTCTTCCTTGACAAAACCTCAGATGAGCGGAGTCAAAAGGCAACTCCCTTGGGGACAGTGGCGTTCAGACAGCGGCTGAAGGAGGCGGAAGCCAAGGCCAGCCACATGATGGCAAACTACTTGGACGTTCTTGAGAGTTGCAGCCACCACTTTCAAACCGTCCATCGGCAGCATCAGCGCCGGGAGTTTCTAGAAGACCAGCTGAGCAAGGACAGCATTTTGGTGCAGTTAGACTTCATGGAAAATATGTCATGGCCGCTAGGCCCAGAAGAAGCTCAGGACTGGTTCTGGGCTACTTCAAGAGAGACAATGACAACGCTTGGCTTCTATGTGTGTCGCTGGAAAGGACTAGCCCTTTGCAAAGAGAACTATCACTATGTGTCACAAATCCTGAACCATGACTCCGCCTACGCGTGCCAATGCTTGCTCCTAGGTAGCAGCGCCAAAGTTTTTTGTCGAGGTTAGTAGTGTCCAGGTTGTTTGTTGTTGTTGCCGGCCGTGCTTCTGTCGGTTGCGCCCTCAGGAACGACCTACTGCGCTCCTTGCCAACAGATGGAGTCAAAGAATTCCATTGCTGGGCAGACTGCGGCCCGCATTTTCGGAGCTATGAGTTCCTGTGGAACTTGGTGGAGCAGTGCCGCGATGTTTTTCCCAGGGTGCAGCTCCATTTCTTCGCCGAACACCATGGCAAGGGCCGATGTGATGGGGCCTTTGGATTGCAAAGGAAGTGGGTTTCGGACTTTGCTAGGACCTCTACCATTGATTCACTGTCTAGCATGAAGCTAGCTTTGGAAACTGGGGCAGCAGCTACTATGTCTTTGAATCCCCCACCGAAAGGACCAGCCTACTACATTAAAGTTTTTGAGCCCGAGTCCAAGACATTTTGCAAGAAATTTGACACCGCTGGCCTCGAATTGCAGATTGAGTATACATACTGCCTCCTGTTAGAGAGGGCCAGAGCAGGGCATGTCAGAGTTGTCAATTATGTATTCTCAGACAGGGAGAGCGCCGGTAAAGCTGGGGTCACTGTGGGAAGAGCAGAGTGCACCATACAGAAATGCACCGATGAGTGGCGGAGGTCTTTCCGTGCACAGCAGCCAGAAAAAATCCCTTGAATGTCGCCTTGCTCCAGCGACGCTTGCACAAGCAGAGAACGTTTGCGGACATTGGCCCTGTGAGTCGGAGAGACTCCCGCTTGGTGGAATTGAGGAAGCGAGAAAAAAGAGCAGCCCACGCCAGAAGCAAATACCTAAGGCAAAAGAGGGTGTTTGCTGTCAACCTCAAAGAGGATTCGACCAGCTCAGATGAGACTGACAGCTCTAGCTCCACAGAATGAAAAGGGAGTTGAGTGCTGTGGCTGGAACAGGACGGGGTTTGGAACCAAAACACCCCTTGCCCTCCCTACCGGCCATGGTGAAACCTTTACTTACCTTTGGTCGTTGCTGGCGATGAGGGTGTGTGTGTGTGTGTCCAAGGTATATTGCAGTAGCTGTTAAGGGCTAACGCACTTGCTGGAAATCATTGCATCGTGCTCAAGAGTGCATATAAGCTCTGCTGCTTGTAGACTCTGTCCCTGGCAAGTTCTCTGGTCAGCGCTTTGCTGGCTTGTGTTTGGGTGGGTCATGTATGTTCATGTGGTGGCTGGCAAAGTATATAGTACTATAGTGTTCAAACCCTCCGAAGCATACCCCCGAAGCATACCCCCGAAGCATACCCCCGAAGCATACCCCATAGGCAAACATCCCGGCCCGGGAACCTTAAAAAAATACGAACCCACATCTACGCGGTAGTCCCAGATTCAGGAAACACCGAGACCGCTGCTTTGCGCGGTAGTGCTGACGCCCTAATCTTCGACATGAAAGATTACGCGCAGCAAACCATCGACCTCTACAAGTCGGTGGCCGGTGTCGATAAGATAAAGTCAGCCCAGACGCCATTTCTCGTCGACGGCGCATTCACCACGGCTGATGAGGAGTCGCCCGGAGAGCTCGCACCAAAGGCATGCTCTATCCTGATGAAAGCTCTTTGGCTTGCCAGGTTAGCGCGGCCTGATATACTTAAGCCGATCAATGATCTGGCCACCAAGGTGCAGAAGTGGACCCGTGTCCACGATAAAAAGCTGCTACGGCTCATTCAGTACATTCAGCACTCACTAGAATATAGACTAACCGCCGTCTGCGGCGATGATGCTAGTGAGCTGTGGCTAGAACTTTTCGTGGACGCCGACTTCGGTGGGGACCAACATGACGTGAAGTCGACCTCAGGGGGGTACTTAGTACTTAAGGGCCCTAACACCCACTATCCACTAGCATGGGTGTCGAAACGGCAGACCTCCACGTCAAAATCCACTACAGAATCGGAAGTAGTGAGCTTGGCCTATTCGTTGTATCAAGAAGGACTACCTTCGCTACAGCTGTGGGATAAACTTCTTGGACGGGACGTTAACCTCGTCATACAGGAAGATAACCAAGCCACGATTCTTGTAGTAAGGAAGGGCTTTTCCCCTAAGCTACGACACATCAGCCGAACACATAAGATAAACCTCAGTTCCTTAAAGGAATGCATCGACGACCCATCTGTCGAAATCAAGTACATCGATACGAATGAACAAGCCGCGGACATTTTCACCAAAGCGTTGCCACCACAAAAGTGGTTCAAAGCGCTATGCTTGCTTGGCATCCGTACAGATTTAAAGTGCTTAGTCCCATCTAAGACAGATAGGAGCCTTCCGAGCTGTTCGAAGCCTTCGTAGGTCGTCGAAACCGCTGCCACCCGGCGCGGTAATTCATGCATGTACAAAGGAATGCTGCCCCAAAACGGGGAGGGGGGAGTCATTTTCTGTGAACCCCTAGTATGTAACAGCATTCAATACATGTACACTTTTCAGTTGTCGCGTTTCACCAAGAGTGTACAACACATTCACTCCGTTCGCGACCACTTTGGCTCAAGAAAACACTGCCCCTTGCGGTCGTTTTCTTCAGGGTGCCGTACGGGACGACCTGTGGTCGTTCGTACTTTCGCTTTTGCTTTGCACCTTTCGTCGCATCTCGCACTTTCGTTCGTTCGATTGCTCGCCCGCTCTCGTTCGTTCGCCCCTTTGCAACCACGGGTTCTCGTCCTTCGGACTCGCCCAGGGTTGTAATTAATATAGACCGTGCTTCCAGGGATCTGGCATACTTCTTCTATCACCTTCCGGTTGAGAGGGTTGCCTGGGCGTTTCCCTACGCCCCACCTGGTTTGTACACTCAATTATCCAAGGATCTATGCCATCCGCGTTGGCCCATGGATTCTTAACGAGCTGAGGGGCACCGAAGCGGTCGAGCATGGCAGAACATCCTGGGTGGTCACGTGGCAGTGGAGGGCAAAGGATTTCAAAAGGGGTCAGAGGTGCAGATATTTCTGTTTAGTCCATATTCTAACCCCGTAAGAGTGGTCAAAAGGTACACCCAGCCTTAGGAAGTTATGTGAGGTCTCCTCCGCAGTATCCAATTGATCACATTTCCGTATACTTGATGCTTTTTAGCTGGGGAGACCTCCTTGAGGAGCTTGGACATTCATTGAGATTTATTGCTTTGCTGAGATGTGCTCAACGCACGCACAACGGGAGAGAATATATCTGTAGATGTCAGAACAATTCAGAACACATCGATTCATTTCTTGCATATGTAAGAAGGACACTGCCTCAGGCAAAGGAACTTGCATTTCATTGATCTGGGGGGAGTCAGCTTCATAAACGATCACCTGCTGGTAATCCATCCAGTGGCCAACTTTCCAAGGGGTCACCCCACCAAAGTTTTTAAAGGTGACCGATCGAGAAGGGCTGCAGGGAGGGGGCGAGCCAAGCTGGGGGTGCATAGTACAAGCATAAGTCTCTCCATGCTTTGTAGCACTCGAGCAAACGTCTCGTAAAGAACCTGTTCTCCCCGTTCCACTCGGCACGCGAGGCACAGTTCCCTACGGTGTACAGTTTTGTAGGGCCAAGCCTCCCGGTTTGACACTCTTCGATCAATGGGGATGAGTTACTGTAAGTGTTCGATGGAGCAGCACTGCCGAGGTATGTGGTGCTGATAGCCAACAACAGCAAGGATCTCGTCAATGCTGAACACGATGCTAAGCTGGTTGCTGAGGCGGTGCTGCGCTGTCAGCTTTGCACAAGTGAGGATCGGATCAAGAGGCTTTTCGGACAGACTGCGTCCGAGGTAAAAGAATTCTTGGAAGACTTGGTAGACCAGCTGGCCAAGAACGATCAGGTCTTTCTGTGGTACTCAGGCCATGGTTACGAACACGAGGGTCAGACTCTGGTAGTTGGAGCGACTGAGCAGCACGAAGATGACGACTCACAGGAGATTACGGATTACCTCTGGCTGGAAGATGTCTTATTTCATCTCGTGGAGCAAAGTCAAAAAGGCTTGACTCTTTGTTGCGTTGTTGCATCGTGCCGGACGAAGGGCATACCGCAGCAGAGCTTAACGCATGGGGTGCAGATCATACCAGCTACAAATCGTAGACCTTCGGAAGAAAACTGCTATGCGTTCGTGTATGCATGTGCTGCTGGCAAGACCATGTTGGACACTTCCATTTTTGCCATGGCCTTTTGTTACAACCTTGAATGTCAACCCAAGAATCTCGCAGGGCTTGCAGCTTCCTTGAAAGAGGAGTGCAAGTATGTAACCTTTGGGAACCTTCTTTCACCAGCACTCGAGCCCTTTGGCCGCACCGATGAAATCTTCCTCCACACCTTGCAAACTGCAACACCACGGAGATTCCGTCAGAACGCCGTGTGGATCAATGCCATCCAAAGGGCCAGATTTGTGTCGGATCACTTGCAAGTTTTGGCATCTGAAGAGATCTTCCGTGTAGAGGATTCAGAGCCCTATAAGTCCTATGTGGCTGTCAGGGATTTGGCTGGACAGATTATTGAAAGATTTTACCATGAGGCAGCCCGCTTTCAGGAGTTTCGTGCGCAACTTCGTATCCTCGCTTGCAACAGGTTAGATGAAGTCCATGGAGTACTGTCGGTCGCTGCATCAGCGAGCCAAGGTTATCCACCAAACGACTGGGAACCTGAGGAAGACCATCAGGGAAGTGAGGACGCGCGGGTAATACGGAACTTGCCTGATGAGGTGGTCACTGTCATTGGCAATGTGATTCGGAAATGGAAGGATGATCTTCCTACTCAGCCAGTGTTCGATATGCTGCAGATGTTGGGCTCTTATTTCACGGAGAGAAACTTTCAGGATTTCGAAGGCAGCTTCCGGGACGAGCGTGTGGACGAGTATTTGCACTACTACTTCCGCATTCCAAGAACCTTGCCTGTTCATAGTTGCTTTTCACTTGCAAACAGAATCAGGGTGCCTCTCAAACTCAAACCTAGTGTACAGATTGGGCATTCCTAGAAAGCCAGAGACAACTTGAGTCGTTTGTGAAATGTACCTAGTGACACTTACCTCACTTGCCAGT
>CAXIVM010001354.1:22967-50989 GCA_964035705.1 Porites rus | reverse complement strand
CACGGTATGTCTTCAACTTGAATCAACTTGATATATGTCCCTAGGACTCCAAAAGCTATTTAACCACGGTCTATTATAACAACGGTCTTTGAATGGCAGGGTTTGGATAGTTTGAGTCTAGCCTTCCAGGGAAGCTCCCCGACTGTGCCAGACTAGCAGCTCGCTGATTTGCTGAGGCGGGGTGCTCCCACCGTGCCCTCCCAGGCGGGCTCAGCAGCACAGCTGGGGTCGGCGATCGCGCAGAAGATCGATTTCGGGGTTGCTTTTGGGTGGATTTCAGATCCCTGGACCAGTGAACTTGCCTTTTTTCCCCAAACAGTGTGGACACACTAGGGGTTCTTGCGGTAATGGTTAAGCACCGGTGTTAATCGAGGATGATATTTACAGTACATTCATGCCTCTCAAAATCGTCGACGTGCATTTCGACTGCGCAGGCTCGCAAAATCTGCGTGGGAGTGGCGGGTGCTTGTCGCAATTGCGCTCTCGTTTTGGTGCCGTGCGCATTTTCGGACATGGTGGTCACTTTTCGTGGCAGGCGCAAGGGAAACCTGGGAAACCTCGTGCTTTGGTGCTCCAATACGGTGGCGCCTGAAGAGTTGTCACAGCTGCCTGACTCCAACAAGACAATCGTGCCTGCAGACCAGAGAATTTCCGATGACCTTTCCCATGAGATCATTTGGGTTTGTATTTTTTTAAGGGGTCCAGTTTGGGTAGCGCGGGGATGTTCGACTTAGGCGAAGCATACCCCGAAGCATACCCCCGAAGCATACCCCGAAGCATACCCTCCAAAATTGGTGCTTTATCGGGCATTGATCAAGAAGGGAAGTAGAGCAGTGGGCATGCACTTGGTGAGATGTTCCACCAGCAGAGTGTAACAGTTTTAGAGCAGATGGCCAAGATCACTGTGGGAATATTCCATGCAGACCATCCTCTGCCGTCTAATTTGAGACCGCGGGAAGAATTTTGTTGACTTTTGTGCTGGAACTACTTTCATCAGCGTGATAGCTGCTGGTTCAAAATGGCTTTCCTTTGGGAGGAAACGCGGCTCACTAGTACCGGCCCGCAAAGCACATGGGTGGTGTCTGTGAAGACACAAAGTCGTCGTGTGGCTAGCAGGCAGAATGAGGGCGAAGCCAAGGCTTTGCTGCAGCTTTGTTTGGAGCACCCAGATGAAACTCTCGACTCCTTGAAGGCCATGTGTAAGAAAAGGAAGTCCAAGGACAGGGCGTGAGGCAGTCAAGTAGTCCCCACCCAAACTCCAGCATATGCTTCGGTGCCCAATCCTGAGGCCCTAAGCTGAATGTGTTTGAAAAACAAGAATTTGTATTCAGGTTTTCTGAAGGGGAGCGTAAGCCCAAACTGCTTGAAGCTACCTTCATGCCTAGGACAAGTCTGAGGGGCAGACTTCAACTTTGGGGGCTCTTTTCGAACAAGCAAGCAGCACGATGTTGACAGCGCATGAGGGGACAAGCGAGACTTCTCCTGAAAGCAAAGCTGTGCCTCCACCTCTTGAGGTTGAGCCCACTCTTGAGACTACCCAGGCTCCAGTGGAAGAGGTTCCCTTGAAGGAGGACCATCGGCAAAATGTTTGCTTCTTCAATGTGTTGGTAGGTAAGTTGCTGGTTTTTGGTTGGCAGCCAATCCTTGGAGGAAGAACAGTCGGAAGATGCTGGCGGCAAAGCTCTTTCTCCAGGTCCTACGTCTTTTGACAAAGACTCTTTCCCAGACGGTTCCACTTCTGCACCTTCACCACCTGTGACTGATGCTTCAGCAGCAACAGTACAGGAGCTGTTTGGGCAAAGCTTTGTTTAAGACAAAGACAAGAAAGGTTTTTCAGTGTTCTACAGTGCATTTCCCAGTGCGCTTGACCTTGCGCTTGCCAGGAGCAGGTTGACGGGCCAGCTTCCCCATGCGTTGCAACTCCAGCACGAAAGGATACACAAAGCACTCCCATGGATGCGGAAACACCAAAGAAGCGTGCAGCCAGTTCAGAAGAGAAACCGAAGGCAAGCTTTTCACCTTGGGTCACATATGGGTATTATGTTGGACTTGCGCCAAACTGTTATATAATTTAGAAACCACATTCACCACCATGTAAAGGAAACTAGGTTTAGCTGTGCGCATATCCACGAATATCCACGACAAACCTGCGTGCCCATGCCCTCCATCCAGGATTCACCCCCAATGAGCTTGGAGAAGCGCATTTGGGGCTCTCCGAAAAAGAAGAAGAAGCTCGATAAGGGCAATGGTGCTGATGGTCAGCCTGGAAACCCATTAGGTTTGACCTACAGCAAGTGTGAGGACTGCCAAGTGTGTGGTTTGGTCAAGCGACCAGACGGTAGCAAGAAGAAGCACCACGGCAGTAAGTGCCATTGGTGTCACATCCGCATACAAAGCTTTGCCAGAAAGTACTTTTCAGGTGTTGTTGCCTTGAACAAGTTTTCAAAACTCCAGCTTGAGCATGTGAAGGTTGAGTCCACTGCTCTGAGAAAGAAGGATTTGTAGCTGGAACACACGAACAGCAGCTGTGCCATGCAAACCATGGCTGTACAAGCTGTCCGGTTTGGGGTGCTGGACGGTTTTTTCTGACGAACTGCGTGAGCACAGTTTGTGAAGCAACGTGGTGAGCACTGTTTGTCCGAAAGAGAAAAGAGACAATATCCTGAAGCTGCTTTTGCATATAGAGACCCCCAAATAGATAGAAAAGTATATCCCCACACAACATGTATTGGAAACCCTTTCTATCTATTGGGGATCACTACAGGGATTGGGTGTGCTTCTTGCATCGGGTGGAACTTGCGCTGGCAGACCTTCTTCTTCTTCTTCTTCTTCGCATCGTTCGATTTCTTTCCGTCGTCGGAGTGGTCGGCTTCTTCTTCGGTTCAACAGGCGGAGTAGGATGATCGGTCTATCTGTAACTGTAAATGCCAGTCACCATGTTGTGCAAGGTTTTTGCCCAAAAGAAACGTTATACGGTATAGTATATTGTTTGTCGACAGCAGATTCCAGGAAAAAACAGTGGTGGTTCGAGTCATACCCGAATCATACCCGAATCACACCAGAAAACCAGCATTTCCCACCACCTCCCAATCCTTAGTTTCAAAGTCGCTTTTGTTGGTAGCGGTAGCTCAATGCCTCCCAAAAAGAGCGATGGCGATGAAAAAGCTGCAGAGAAACATTGTAGGAACCGACTGGCGCAGGTCTTGAGGGAGATTCGCTCAAAGCTCGGTTCTGATGCTGTTGTGCGGTGCATCCAGCGAAGTGTTACGAAAGAAGAGCTGGGCAGTTTGAGAAGCCATGTGGACGATAAGGCTATGTCACATTTTGCACAGGAGGTTGCTGCCCGCAGCCAAGGTCATCAAGACCTGGAGGTGATGGTTTGCGGCGCTGCTCAGTCATCCATTGGTGGTCGCAGAAAAGCCCAGCGATTGTTGTCTGCTCCATGCCGCAAAAAGCTCTGGGGCAAGGTCAGGAAGCATATTGTCAAGCAGCAGAAAGGACGGAAGAGCAAGGTTCATTCACCTACAATCCAAGAGAAGGTCAATAGCTTCCTGCTGCAAAATGCCACAGTGACTGGCAAATTGATGAAATGCCAAGGGGCAGTGCTCCCAGTCTACAATTTGAAATCCTCCCGTGGGAGGCTTTGGGCACGAAGTCCTGCCATGCAGTCGCTTTTAAGCAGACCAGTGTGGTATAAGCATTTACGTGCGCACCATGCAAACTTTGTGCGCCTGAAGTGCCGCACAGATGTTTGCACCTTTTGCCACAAGTATGACAAAGTCTTGCTGCCAGCCTTGCGGAAAGACCTTGCGTCTGCCCGGGGTGAAGTGGAAAGTGTGGATGCCAAGTACTTCGAATCGTTCGACAAGCATTGGGAAAGCATGAAGGCGCAGAACCGCACAGACCCTGATGATTGCTTGTCCCTGCAGCACGTGAAGTTTTTCAAGCTCTTCCTTGACAAAACCTCAGATGAGCGGAGTCAAAAGGCAACTCCCTTGGGGACAGTGGCGTTCAGACAGCGGCTGAAGGAGGCGGAAGCCAAGGCCAGCCACATGATGGCAAACTACTTGGACGTTCTTGAGAGTTGCAGCCACCACTTTCAAACCGTCCATCGGCAGCATCAGCGCCGGGAGTTTCTAGAAGACCAGCTGAGCAAGGACAGCATTTTGGTGCAGTTAGACTTCATGGAAAATATGTCATGGCCGCTAGGCCCAGAAGAAGCTCAGGACTGGTTCTGGGCTACTTCAAGAGAGACAATGACAACGCTTGGCTTCTATGTGTGTCGCTGGAAAGGACGAGCCCTTTGCAAAGAGAACTATCACTATGTGTCACAAATCCTGAACCATGACTCCGCCTACGCGTGCCAATGCTTGCTCCTAGGTAGTAGCGCCAAAGTTTTGTCGAGGTTAGTAGTGTCCAGGTTGTTTGTTGTTGTTGCCGGCCGTGCTTCTGTCGGTTGCGCCCTCAGGAACGACCTACTGCTCTCCTTGCCAACAGATGGAGTCAAAGAATTCCATTGCTGGGCAGACTGCGGCCCGCATTTTCGGAGCTATGAGTTCCTGTGGAACTTGGTGGAGCAGTGCCGCGATGTTTTTCCCAGGGTGCAGCTCCATTTCTTCGCCGAACACCATGGCAAGGGCCGATGTGATGGGGCCTTTGGATTGCAAAGGAAGTGGGTTTCGGACTTTGCTAGGACCTCTACCATTGATTCACTGTCTAGCATGAAGCTAGCTTTGGAAACTGGGGCAGCAGCTACTATGTCTTTGGATCCCCCACCAAAAGGACCAGCCTACTACATTAAAGTTTTTGAGCCCGAGTCCAAGACATTTTGCAAGAAATTTGACACCGCTGGCCTCGAATTGCAGATTGAGTATACATACTGCCTCCTGTTAGAGAGGGCCAGAGCAGGGCATGTCAGAGTTGTCAATTATGTATTCTCAGACAGGGAGAGCGCCGGTAAAGCTGGGGTCACTGTGGGAAGAGCAGAGTGCACCATACAGAAATGCACCGATGAGTGGCGGAGGTCTTTCCGTGCACAGCAGCCAGAAAAAAATCCCTTGAATGTCGCCTTGCTCCAGCGACGCTTGCACAAGCAGAGAACGTTTGCGGACATTGGCCCTGTAAGTCGGAGAGACTCCCGCTTGGTGGAATTGAGGAAGCGAGAAAAAAGAGCAGCCCACGCCAGAAGCAAATACCTAAGGCAAAAGAGGGTCTTTGCTGTCAACCTCAAAGCGGATTCGACCAGCTCAGATGAGACTGACAGCTCTAGCTCCACAGAATGAAAAGGGAGTTGAGTGCTGTGGCTGGAACAGGACGGGGTTTGGAACCATGGTGAAACCTTTACTTACCTTTGGTTGTTGCTGGCGATGAGGGTGTGTGTGTGTGTGTCCAAGGTATATTGCAGTAGCTGTTAAGGGCTAACGCACTTGCTGGAAATCATTGCATCGTGCTCAAGAGTGCATATAAGCTCTGCTGCTTGTAGACTCTGTCCCTGGCAAGTTCTCTGGTCAGCGCTTTGCTGGCTTGTGTTTGGGTGGGTCATGTATGTTCATGTGGTGGCTGGCAAAGTATATAGTACTATAGTGTTCAAACCCTCCGAAGCATACCCCGAAGCATACCCCCGAAGCATACCCCATAGGCAAACATCCCGGCCCGGGAACCTTAAAAAAATACGAACCCATTTTTACCTTGGTGAGATTAGCAACGACACCTTCGACACCTTTCATCCCGGTCTATGCAGGGACCGCCTGGAGCGTTTGTTCGGCATCGGCAGCCTTGAACCTTTCGAACGACCAAGCGACTGCTTTCCAGCATGGTTGGCAGACGGAGAATGTTGTCTTTCAACGGCTACATCAAAGACACCAGTACATCCTCAAGTCCGACACCTCATCCGCGCTTGTTCTTCTTGCTCCGCCGGAGCTGGGCGCCGACCAAGGGGTAAAGGCGGTGCCCTCAACCCTGCCTTGGCGAAATTCACGGACCGAGCCAGAAGCCCAGTGGTCGTGGTCGCGGTTGTAGTAGGTAGTAAGTAAGTAAGTGCGGAAAGGTCCCGCCGTCTGCACTGTTCTGAGAACCATCGCCTTGGCGGGTCTGGTTGGTGAAACGCGATGCATGGTGGTGAGCGAGACGCTGGCCGTGAAGGTGGCATTGCTCCGTGTGGAGTCGAAGGGAGATGGAGAGGACTTTTCGTGACAGGCGCAAGGGATCGGAGCAGATCCCTGAGTCTGCCCTCTTATTGAACTTAGATTTTGGATTGATTTAATGTAATTGATTCATTTACATTGATTTTCAAGTACTAAGCTAAAGTACATTTGTGGAAAGCAATAAAAACATGTAGTTTTTAACAAAGCCATGTAGTTTTGCATGGTCTATTTCTGAGCTATTCTCAAAGCAAGGCTACTTACATGTTTCCCCATCATTTAATGACATGAAACAGACATCCGTACCACCTTTTGAACTTGTAACAATCAAATTCCATAGCACAAGTAAAGGTTTCAGGCACTCTGCACCTGAATCTCCAGACTCAAAAGCAACTTGACACTAGATGCTGATAAGCCACGAAACTAGTGCAAACATATCTCCAATCACATTCAATCTTCTAAAAAGGTGCACTCCCACAGCCTGCCACTCTCATTATATACATCTTTGTACTTGCGAAATTCCACTTGTGCCTTTACTTGCGCTCTGGCCCTCTTGTGATGGCAGAGATAGGTTTTTAAAATGATCATTTCCTTTTATATGTCATTTTCCATATTATGATTCCCGTTCATTTTCCTTTTAATTTGAACAATTCCTTTCATTTCCATTTTAAACCTGCAGTTTGTAATTTCCTTTAGTTTTCCTTTCAAATATGATTAATAGTTTTCATTGTCCCTTTCAAGCTGCTTTATATCTTTATTTTGTTCTTAAAGATGATTATTTCATGTGCGTTGCCTTTTAAAACTGATCTATTCCTTTCATTCATCCTTTGCAAGTCATTAATTCCTTTTAATTAAAAAATAGTTTCGTTGTATATTTCATTTTTCTGTTTTGATTCCCTTTCATTTCCCCTGTTAAATTGAACAGTTCCTTTCATGCTCACTTTAAATTTGATCATCCTTCTGTATTAAAAAAGAAATTCTCATTGCTAAAGGGAAATGAAAGGAATTAATCATTTCCAAAAGGCAAATAATGAAAATAAGAAAAATAAAGAACATAGAATAATAAATATCTGTTTAAAGAGAAAAATGAAAGGAATTCATCCTTATTACTTATTAAAAAGGAACTAGAAATCCAAAATATTCATCATTTCTACAAGGCAATAGACACCGAAATAATCATTGTTAAAGGGACAGTACAAGGAAATAGTCTTTTTTAAAACAGAAACTAATTTTTAAAAAGAACATAAAGGGAAATAGTGAAATTTAAAAGGACATTTCCAGCAACCAATCATTCTGAAAAGGAAATTAAAGGACACAGCTAAGGAAACAAATTGGACATATTAAACGGTTAGAGGAATCAACTTTTTAAAATGGAAAATCATCAATGCAAAAAAACATAAGCGTTTAAACAGAAAATAAATCAAAAATAGTGTCTTAATGAACAATAATCATGTTTAGAAGAGCAATGCAAATAAATAGTAATTCTTCAAAGGGAATTCAAAGAAATCAACATTTAAATAGAAGCTGGGTTGGTTCATGGCTGGGACCACCCCTCCAGAGAGTCTGGGAATATTGTTTTTTGTTCTTGATTTTTTGATGTTTTTGGCCTCCCTCATTCCAAGAGTCTGCAAATATTGCCTTGCCTGATACCAGGTTCAGGTGACCCAAATGATCATGCATATGGGAGTGCAGTTTATGTAGTAAAACCTAGGCCTATTGCTAGTGAAAAGAACATGAAAAGCTGCACTCCCAGGAGCTGGGGTTCTGTATATAGTAAAGTATGTGGAGCATGATTTCCCACAGCACAAGTAAAGAGAGAAGTGCAAATAAACTAAAAGAAAAGGTATCTTGCGCCTGATTCTGCTGAGCACAACTACAGGCACACATGCAATTTGACAAGAACAGAAAAAGAGCACTCTGATTTTCGCCTTGCAGCCACAAGAGGTGTCGCTCTTTCCAAGCAGCCTTGTTGGCCGCTTGCCAGTGCTTTGAACCATGCTCTGTATTTCCTGTCATTGAAAAATGATTCGGGACAAGGTACGATTATTATTCAAATTCGTAAATTTTGATTGAACCAACAATCACTTTCCTTGAGACACCATGTATTGTATTATGGGCGCCAACATTGGAAGAACTCTTAGACAGAGTATGGCTTTTTTCCAAATCGTATACGTTGACTGAAAGACACACGCATTTACTTGCGACACCATCTATTGGTCTCTGCGCGCCACTTCCTCAAGGCAGTGAATAGCGGTGTCTTTAGGCAAGCTCTGTTTCTTTTTCTCATGTGTACCATTGTGGGCGCCAGTTCCTGGAGGCAGTGGCATTGTTTAGTGGATGGCAGTTTCCACAAGTAGGCTGTGTTTCGTTCGTTTTTTCGAGCAGCATTTTTTGCCTTTGAGTCCCATGAGTTTCTGTGCACTCTATGACATCAGCCCGGCAAAGGTTTCTTAGATTTCTACACATGTTGTGAGCAAGACTGTCAGAACTATTCATGTTTGTAAAAATTTGGTCTACATTTAGCATGTTTTTTGAATATTCTTATGCACTTTTTTGCAGCTTACATGCAGTCTTAACAAATACATGTAAACGCTGCATGTAAACTGCATATAAGGGGCATGAAACTGCGAATACATCTTGTGAACAGCTCGCCTGCCAAGACTTCTACTTACTTGTGAGCAGGTGTTTTCCCAAGATTGCCATTTACTTGTGTACAACTCAAATGCCAAGACTGCTTTTTTCTTGTGACCAGTTCTTGTCAAGATGACCATTTACTTGTGAGCAGTTCTTGTCAAGATGACGATTTACATTTATCATTTTCTTGTCTCAAGATAGCAACCACGATAACCCCACAAGACCTCTCTCAAGTAAAAAGAGCTGCACCTGATCTCCAGTAAGAATCCTGCAACGCTTCTCAAGTAACTTGGTGGAAATGCCCCACGCTCCTCTCACCTCTCACAAATAAAACTTCTTCGAGTTTTCTCAAGTAAACACAGCAAACCAAGTGCTCCCACACCTGTTCTCAAGTAGATCCAACAACACCTCTCAAGTAAATCATCCCAGGCTCCTCTCAAGGCAGATGAGCTGTACCTGATCTCCGCAAGATATTGCGAAACTTCTCAAGTAAATTGGTTGTGACAAGCTCCTCTCTCAAGTAAGCCATTCTAACTTTTTCAAATATATACTGCAACACTTCTCAAGTAATTTGAGGTGATGCATGTGACAAAAGCGGTCTCAAGTAAAGAGCTTTGCCATCTCTCAAGAAAACATAGTTCCTGTGTTTTCCTTTCCCCACCTCACAACACCTAGCCACCAGTGCAAATATTTTTGGACAGCCAAAAGTTTACTTTGTCAACTAAATTTACTTTACTTTGAGAACACAAATTTTATTTTCTATTTATTGTAAAAATAGTAAATACTAGGTAAATTCAGTGGCTACAAAACTTAATACAAGAGCAGACTCAGGGTTTTACTTCAAGCTGCAGATTTCGTGGCAGGTGCAGCACCTTGGACATGGTGGTGTCTTCGAGGCGTTCTGATTTTGTGACAGGTACAGTGAGTCGTGACTTTTGGACATGTGGCTCGTTTGCAGATTTCGTGGCAGGCGCAGTACTTTGTGTTGAAGTGCAGATTTCATGGCAGGCACAGCATTTTGTGAACCTCGAAGTGCAGCTTTCGAGGCAGGCGCAGCGCTTTGTACCGGCCAGAAAGAGGCTGTGTAAACAAAAGTTGGTCTCACTGGTCATATGAAACAATTCCCTTTCTTCAGAAGTTGAAGCTGAGACGGAGCAGCAACGACACTGCGGCTGACGAGGTGTGTGGGACGTGGAGACGCTGTGCCTGAAACCGGGGCAGCGGGCCCCGGAGCTCGGCGTGCCCGGCGTCTTGGACGCGGTGGCCGGTTTCTCGGAACCGTGGAGGGCAACAACAATGCGGGTGTCGTTGCTATCGGGACCCACAAGGCAGCGAACCTCTGCTGTGACTGGGAAGCCGTGGCCCACCATGCGGAGCAGGTGTGCCGGGGGAAAAGTCACCACAAAGCCGTCGAGCACGGACGCTCCGAGCAGGTGGCGGCGTGGCTGTGCGTGCATAGAAATCCATCAACTGCCCATGGAGCTGGGCAGGGTAGGACATCGAAAGTGTATACAGAGCATTTTCCCTTGTAACCTCCTGGGTGGCAGCTGCCTCCCTTTGTCTTATCCCACCCTTCCTCCTTTTCCTGCTGGGCTCCGCATTTTCCATTGGTAGGAGTGAAACTGAAAACAGTGGTTACTTGTATATTGAAAGCTCTTTGACCAAAAGATCTGCAGCATGTCAACAGCATCAAGAAAAAACCTGAAGTACAATGAAATGATCTTTTTTTGGTAGCGTGTACTCCTGGACACAAGTATTGATACTAATTTCAGATCTCAAGTATTGTAAGTTTTCTTCCAAAGCCTGTACTTACCGCCTGCAGGTTTGTCACCATCATTTCCATCCTTTAACCTTTTCCTTTGCTTTTGGTTTTGTGGCTTTCCCTGCAGGCTTTTTCAAGATTCCTGGGTGATCCAGGGCCACCATCTCCCTGCTGGCTACCGTGTTGATTGAGAAGGCTCCAAACCATTCTCAACCTCAGCAGGCGCACTTTGCTGGCCCATGATGCCACACTAGTACTATATGAACCACCTGCTTGTGATCCACAAAGCAGCTGTCAAGAAGCAAAGCTTCCTAAACCTATACCTGCACCTCAGTTTATCCAAGTGACATTTCCAATCACAAAGGGCACACGTACCAAAACACAAACAAACTCAAGCACATCACTCCTGGCAGGTAAAGAACAGGCAGGCTCAAGTAAAAGCCCTCAAGTACAATAATAAGTCAACGAGTCACAATGTAAGTCTCAATCTATGTTCGTGTAAAGCACAGGTAAGCTCAAGTACAGCGCCTGAAGTACAGTCACATGCCACACAAGCAAGCCCAAGTACAACTCCTCCAGTGCAATCACATGTCACACAAGCAAGCTCAAGTACAACTCCTCAAGTACATTCAACACCAAGGCAGGTCAACAAGATTTGATTTAAATGTTGATAGATTTTTGTGGATGTTTGATGAACATTTGTTGATTTTTGATCAACTTTTGATGAATTTTTGATGAACTTTTGATGAACTTTTAACTTTTAATGAACTTTGTAAGTAACTTTTGATGAACTTTTAATGAGCTTTTCAAAGTTCATCAATTATCATGAAATTAAAAGTTCATTAAAAAATCATGCATCCACAACCATGTTCTCCAATAACTTCCGATGACAATCAGTGACCATATCACTTTTGCAGCTCCACATGCGTTCTGTGCTGACGATTCGGAACTTCAGGTTTTTGAACAAAAATGTAAGTTCATGTAAGTTCTGAACCTTTTTGGAAGCAAAGTGGAACCACGGATGTTGTATAATGTTCTATCATGGTACAATGCTCAAGAATCTGAGATGAGGGGAGGGAGGGAGGGAGGGAGGCTCAAAGTTGAAGGCTCCGATGGGACTTCTAAAGGGTTTTTCAGACCAGTTTCAGACCACCCGAGAGGACAGGTTGGGGGCAGTCTTTTTGAAACAGATTTAGGCAAACTGAAGCTTTTGCTCTGCGTACGTATCATGGAAAGGGGTCATAGATGAAGTTTGTCATTAAGGGGTCGCGCTCTTTCTCTTTCTCTCTCTCTCTCTCTTTCTTTCTCTTTGTGGCAGGCCCTTCAAATTAGAACTTAATACGTATTTAAAAAAAAAAAACGTGTTTTTTGACACAAATAGAGTCTAGAAATAACTTATTTTCCGAAAAAATAGAGTCTACTTTCTTGTTTAAGAATATTTCTTAACACAGATAGAAGCCGTACTTAGTGGACCTTGAAGTGCAGATTTCATGGCAGCACAGCATGCACTTTGTGAACCTCAAAGTGCAGATTTCGCGGCAGGCGCAGCACCTTGTGACGTATTTTTGCTCTCTAACCCGCCCGACCTCTACACCTCTGTCTTCGGAGGGACACCGCTGGCGAGGGACACCGCTCGCGCAGCCGTGCTCCCGCTGCGGCGACGCAATGCCTCCTACACCTGCAGCGTTCGGACACTGTCCTCATGCAGCGACGCGTTTCCTACTGTGTGTCCTCATTTCACATCCTACATTTTCCACGACGAAACTAGCGAAGATTTCCTTTGTTCACACGCGTGATTTCATGTTTTGTGTTTTTGTGTTTTTTTTGTTTCGTGACCGCTCCCTCCGCCCGCCAATGAAGAGAAAATGGTCCGACATGTGCTGGTTTGTGTTGACAACTTTTCCGTGAATAGTTTAATCAACGCACTTAGCTACTAAAACTTCTGACCCCTTACTAACAGCTTGCTCTTTCCTCGGACACTTCATTGAAAATCTCCTCGCTCTTCCCCTCTGCTCCTCAACCTGCTTTGGTTTCCACTTCCTATTCCCCTGTGCTCTCAGGTGCTTTGCCTCCAACTACTTCTCCCTCTATTTCCTTCTCCCCGCAAATATAGTCGTTTCTTTCTCGAACTCGTCGTATGTGACCTCTACACTGTTTGGGGTCTCTTGCCGGGATAATTTTTGAGGTCCACCACCAGGGGAGCTGCATGAAAACCATGCAACGCGTTTGCCGCAAGCCACCGAAGCGAAGCCAACCGTGTCCCTCGAAGCGAAGCCATCGCTCCTCCCAGGTGCCGGATGCCATGCCCAAGGACATCTTGACCTCCGTCGAATTGGCCCGGAGCGCCCGGCGGGCGTTCCATCCGTGTGGGGGGATGGTGTTCAGCAGGGAGGTAGGTTGCTAGACGCATTTCGAATCTAATGAAAGAGCTTCTTGGGGCAGATAGAACTGCTAGGCACCCAAATCAAAAGTTGACATAAACTATTTAATTACAGAACGTATACATTGTATTTTTATTGTTATTATACATTTTGGTGCCTTGTTCCCGACATTGTTTTGTTTGGTGTGTCGACCGATGTCGACCGATACCTGCAACATCCGCTCTCCCTTTTGCCATCGTTGCAGCAATTTCGTTGGATCCATTTCACTCCTACATGGTTTGCAGAAGGGAACAAAAAAAACAACACCTAAGACCTATATACCAGAAGCGCAGAAGAACCTAAACGCTCCATAGGACTGCCGATCAATTCAAGTGGTGCCAGGGCGCTCAATGTGGGCACATAGAAACCGGTCCCATGGAGTGTCTGGGACACCTAAGACCTATATACCAGAAGCGCTAGAGAAGAATGTTTGATTGAGGGCCAATTGAGGGTTTTCTATATCGGCAGTCGGACCGAAGACTGGACGGTCGCACTCGATGCACTCGATCCTGAACTCGCCGGCCTCGGCCGCTGTGGGTTCCACCAAGAGCCTAAGGGTCAGGCAGGACCCATGCAAGGTCCATGTTTGGAGATATACTACTGTTACTGAGTGTGTTACTGTGTTATATAGTGTATTGCAGGAGCATCCCATGGGGTGTTCTGGCGTTGGACTACCCCATACTATCCGGGATCTCCACACAGGACACCCAAACAGAATGCGCTATAGGCATTGCCCCATATTGCCCCCTTGTTTTGGGACCTGTCCAAAATGGTCCCAAAACCTGTCCAACATAGTTCCATACGCCGCCCATCCCTCAACGCGAAACATCGACCTCGTCTTCGTTCTTCGGGTACGACCACGGTTCGGTGCGGACCTTTTGGGGCTGTGCGGCGCACGATCCTTTTCAGGGATCGAAACGGCAAGTGACGGAGATCGTCGGCGAAAAGGTCATGGATTGGGCGAAGATGGAACTCGTGGAGATGGATCGAGCCGAAGGCCATCCCGGACGAGAGGGATCGTGTGTCCGTCAAGAAAGCGAGACGGACGAGACAGACCGACACGTTTTGTTTAAATGGGAATTGATCCGGAAAAACGTCGAGTGTAGAATCATCATCAGTCAATATCAGTCATAATCCTTAGGCTGATCTGTCAATATCAGTCATGAGTCATGATCCTATATAGAATCCTTACCTTATCTAAAACCAGGATCGTTTGGAAAAAGCACACCAAGAAACTTCGGAGGTTGGAAGCCTAGTGCGGGCTTGGGAGCCACCCGGGTTTGGTATTTGCCCATGTTCCACGTTTTTGAGGCTGGGACATGGGCATCCCAGAAAGAAAGAAGACCTGGCTTCCCAGCCACCCAAGATGTGGTCGATACAACCAACATCTGGACACCTGACAAATAGAAATACTATGAAACACTCCCGTGGATTTGTTTCTTGGTGCCTAGTTGGAATGTTCAACGTTCTCTCCGCGCCCATGCCATAATGATTGTAAGAGGAAATCACACACCCTAATTGCATGCATCCTTTTGCATGACAGAATTGAACACGTTATGGTGTTTAAAGGCTCGAGGCTCGACCCATCCAAAGCCTTGCTGTTTTGAGGATTGTTTTTTTGTGACTATGTGGCACATGTGGTTCTTGCCCTCAAAAACATTACCTCAAGGTCTCAAACACACCCTCACTTTCTAGAAAGGCTAGCTTACAATAGCTTGCATATGATTTTGTTCTGACACAAAATTGCCATCCGGATATGGTATTCCTCGGCTTGGATTGGTGCTTCGTTTGCGGTAGAAGGAATCACTCATTGCCTCTAAACTCGGGGACCCAACGAATGCTCAGCCTCCATCCTTAGCACAGGTTGACAACTCGTATGTTAGATTTTGTGTTCCAGCATGGTGACGTACCAACCAGAGATGCGTGGTGGCTTCAGAGAGGTTTTTGATTGTCAACCTTCGACTTGAGATGATTGATCCTGTGGACTGACGAAGACTCTTCAAGTACGTTCAAGTGACTAAACCACCGACCAGGCATGCCATGTAGACTCTTGATTAGTAAACCTTCAACCGGACATGAATGGGAAATCCTAATCATATGTGTTGTTTTGTTTTAATCAAGAGTCTACTACATTATTTCCTTGTACATTCCCAAGAACACTCGGAGTCACTGTGGAGCTGGCACATCCAACCAACACGCAAGCGCGTTCAGGCAAGCGCGTTCAACATCATTTGTGTTTTTGTGTGTATTCACCCCTCACCCCTCAAATGCTAGGATTGACTATGCAACACACTGACTGGGTCATACTGGGTTTGAACAGTTTGTATGCCCCCCACTAAGCTATGTTGAATGTTGGTTGAACTTATCCTATTCTCCGTGTTCTTTTTTGCGACATTTTGCGACCACTGATGGAAGTAGCACTGGGAGAGTTCCCAGTCACACCTGTGCTGCTGTCGGCTGCTGTAGTGCTGTGCAGTTAGGATGGGTGCTCCGACAAAGAAGAAGACTGACAAATTCTGAAATGCTGGAGGAAAAGACCAAAGACACACTGGGAGGAGAAGGATCAACAAACTCCACCACCAACAACAACATGTTGGAATGACTTTAAACACACTAGGACCCTTCAACAGGTATTTCTTTCAGGCTTAGAAAGGGAACTAACAGGTCAAACCATTCGTGACCTATCAGAGTCCCAGTAGGTTTTGGGACGGGATGGGACGGGTCTTCATACAAAACCCAAATGTGTTCTCACAAGCTGCAATCTTTTGTCCCACTCCAAGTGCTGGAGCTCTTTGAAGATCAACCCGTCCAAACCAGTGAATACCAACAACAACAGCAATAGCAACAACAAATAACAACAACAAACAAACAAAACAAGGACTATATGACAGTGACTTCAACCAAGAAAAAACACCAGTAGACATTCACCAGCCTCTTCACTCAACACCTGGCAGGCAGCAACGACGTGGGCATGCTGGCTTGGAAGCTCACCTTGAAGACCCCCGAGTACCCAGCAGGAATGGAAGTTCACGCCGAGTGTTGACGAGTTCAGTGAATGGAAAGCTGTAAGGCCGTGATCGAGATTGCCGTCCAATTGCTTTTGTTGGTACCAATTAAAGCACATGCTGTTTCTTTGGCTTATTTGTTGTGTTTTTTGTTCATGCTGTTGGAACAGCCAAGGAACTGGGTGGTGAGCTTGTTAGTAGCATACTCAAGTAGACAGTCAAGCCCAGTGACTATAAAAGACAAGTCTTTCCAGCCAAACCAAGACCAAACTACCCTCCTTTGCCTTACCTTGAGGCCCGTTTTCCTTATTCAAATCCATTTTTGGAGCTCTTGGCTGGGGTGATGTCCAACTAACTTCTCTTGGCATGTCAGATCAGCTTTCATGTTGTGTGTGTTTTGAACACAAGGTCCTGCAAACCTTTGTTTTCTCGGTGGACGAAGCAGCCTCATCGGTGGGATCCTGAGTGGCCCTTTGGGATCC
Organism: Porites rus; assembly: GCA_964035705.1. Lineage (NCBI taxonomy): Eukaryota > Metazoa > Cnidaria > Anthozoa > Scleractinia > Poritidae > Porites > Porites rus. Next base: position 34,546 of record CAXIVM010001354.1, on the reverse strand, counting down.
TGAGAAACTCTGCCGGAGCACATCCGACCAGAAAGGGTCAACGCCCTTCCGGACCGCATGGAATTCGGGAGACCGAAACACGGAAGAGTTTGCGTGGCCAAAACAGGTTGCCGTTTGATTGGAGAGAAAGGAATTTGCAGCAAGAAGGATTCGATGAAACATATTGAGACAGAGTTTGCTCAATACCATGTTTCCAAAGAATCATGTTCATGCATGCACACCATCCAAAAATATACCAAACTTTATGATCAAAGACGCCTTCATAATGTTTAACAGTTCATCCATGTCTTGAAAGGTGTCAGATCTCCCAGTTGCATAAATGTCCCATGTCCTCTTGTTCCAACCAGTTCCAGTGCATCCTGAGTCATCCCATTGGTTTCAGCAATATTGCTGCAAGTTTGGAGATGGATCAAAACCTGGAGCCCGACCCGTCCACCATGTAGCGACCTTCCACCAGGTAGGTCAACCAAGGTACAGGTGCCATGACCCACGGCCATACATTTGGATACTATAAGTCTATAGCTGGGGTCTGTCCTATTACCTGTAACAGTCAGTAAACAACTATTATATATAATATTATATACTATTTTTGAACAAGGCCTTTACTAACCATCATCATCCACTGTTACAGGTAGCAAAATAGACCCAATCTATAGCCTTCCAGGGAAAGCTCCTTCCACTGTGCCAGACCTCCGCGGCAGACGCTCGTCCGGCTTCGATCGACCTCCGTCCCGCCATCCCGCTTGCTGACCGACCGGGCTCGCGCAGGACGCGAGCTCATTCTCATCGCCAACGACGTGACCTTCCAGGTCTTGTCAACACCCGATTTCGGGCTGGGTAAAGACCCTAGGGCTCCTGGCCCATATATCCTCATGGTTAGACCCCCCTGGAATCCACCCCAACCACCGAACCTCAGGAGGTAGGCCTAGCTGATATTTCAACAACTTCCACAGATTTCACGCAAAAGAGCCTCATGTTGTGGACTGATCAAGTGTCATTTTGGACTGGGTCTCCAACGCCATCTATCCGAAGTGCAGGGCGGAGGAGAGTATAGTTAGTTACAACTTTAATCGAGAGACCCTAAGAAGCATTTCGATGTGTACAATAGACCCACCCTTCGGGCGAGGGACGAGGGATGTCTAGCAACGAGAGAATCTCCAAACAATGTTCTTTCACAATGATCCAATTTCAGCTAGGCCTAAGAATATGACAGCTTATCAGCTATCATTTTGTTTAATGATACATGTATATCTATATTCTTGAATCACTTATGCATATTTATGTGGTATTCTTAGCGCTAACACATGAGCTTTGCTTCCTTCCGGTTCCACCGAAACGAGACCCTTCGTTCTGCTTGCACCGCAGGCGGGCTCCTTTGGCGTGAAAGAAGATCAATTCTTCCAGAAGGCGCCCGAAGGGACCTGAGGATCGGACCCTTCATGTGTTGATTGTACACTCCCGAGTCCACTCACATAGACCCTGACGTCCTGGCCCCCTGGAAGATGGTTTTCCTCTACCAACCAGTGGTTTTCAGGGTCCATGTTAGTCTTCCAGGGTGTAACCTTTTAGTAGTCTAAGTACAGATAACCTGGTAGTCAATACGACGGCAGGTTCTGTTCATGCGACATATCTTGTTCCAAATCACTCTTACAACGACCAAAGTAAGATCGGGTGGAGCTTGGCGGATCATGAAGATAGTCATGAAGATATGACAAAGCAGGGGGGTAAAGGGGGCCGACGCGAACGAGGGGAAGCCGGGAACCGGCGACAAGCGGAGAAGCCGAGAAAGAAATGACCTGACACGAAAAGAAGAGGCCGGAAGCGCAAAGAAGAGACCTAATACGAAAAGGAGAAGACACCTTGAGAACTTCACACTAAAATAAAGAGGAGACTTGACACGAAAAACAAGTTGCGACGATCAAAAGGAGAATTTGGCACTAAAAGAAGACACCTTGAGGAACTCACTTGCAACACTGAGGCTGCAGGACACCTGTCTAGATCAGGAACCAAAAGCAAGCAGCCATCTAGATGAGAAGATCAACTTGGTGGGGGCCCAGCAGCTTGCAGCTCTGCCTTTGCATGCTGAGAGGGTGCAAGTCCTTTTCACACAGTTCTTGTGGCAGAAGCATGGGCCGCAAGTGGAAAAGCTCAAGGTCAACGTCCTTGTCATGACCGCCGATATGGCCCCAAAAATGTGGGCCGGAAGCCAGAGACATGGAGGCTCCAGGTGCTGGCGCGTGACGAAATTGAGAATACCGCTTTGACAGAGATGCTGGCCTTGGCAGCTCACTTCCAATGTGTCATGTTTGCTAGAGCAAACTCTTAGGACCAACCCAACCGCTCAGCAGCAGGTCTTCCCTCGGACAATGCAGAGCCAACACTTCGGCTCACGTCTCCATGCTTCTGCCATGACAAAGCCAGGGCACTGATTGGCGGCGGGTGGTCTTCGCTCTTCGCTCTGGGGTCAACCTAGGCTCCCTTGTTGGGGCCACCGCCCTCCTTTCAGGCTGCCCCCAAGATCTTCTTCTCGCACCGTTCTCCCGTTCTGCTTACAGCAGCTGCCAGGTCAATTGCATGCGTCTTCGTCCACCCTTATGGTCAAAGAACATGAGCTCGGTGGTCGCGCACCTCTTTTGGCTCAGCTGATGCAGGACTTTGCCGCTGAATGGCGGGTCTTCATGACTTGCTCCTAATATTTTTACTTGTGGGGTCCCTGGTTCGTTGTCCTGTCCCACCAGTGTCCTCTCTTGACGGTCTACATCGCTTTCAACTCACGGGCAAACAACCGGCAGAACGTTTAATGGATCCTGGTATTATTGTGCCTGCTGAAGCTTCTGCGCCCGTTCAATTTTCGTGTCTTTGCACCTAGAATGACCATCAAGGATGAACATCGGTATCTTCTACACCGCCAGGGAAACTTCCCCTGTACTCTTTGCAAGCGTCTTTTTACTATGTTACAGGGCGGGGTCTCGCGTCTCATAGGGCACGTCTCGCGAAACTGGTTTTGGTTGTACTTGCTGTCCCCGTGCCTTTCGCTAGTGGCTAGTGCTCTTAGGTTCGCACCGCCGCGTCGACCATGTGCCCGCACGGTTTGTCCGGGTCGTCCGGCCATGTCACCGCATTTTGCTCAGGATCATGAAGTAAAATAGCTATATCTACCCTATGCCGTGTCCGCTGCTTGGTGGTTGGATTTTGGCTAGTGAACTTGTAAGTTAGTTACGAAGGGGCTAGAAGTTGTGTAACAAGCTAAGTTTCTATGTTAAGATGTGGCACTTGCAAGTTAGTTGTCAAAAGTTAGAGATTTCTAAATTCAGTACGTAGATAGGCCAAAATAAGTTACAACTAACTTAGGGAACTTATCTTTTTGTAGATTTAATTCAAGCATTAAATGTCAAAAAGAACTGTACATACTTTGTGTTTTTGCACTTCATTTGAGATGGGACAAAAGCAATCGGCCCAATCTTAGAGGCACACGCATACTCATGCGGTTGGTGGCCTCCATATACATACAGGTTGGCTGGCAGCCCATTGGGCCGCCTCCAGGTTACATATATAATAGAACACATAGGTTGGCTGGCGGCCCAATGGGCCGCCCCCGGGATACATATACTGTCAGGGCCCATGGCTTTGAAGCTTCAAAGGTTTCCTTTTTGGGGGCCGGAAAAGCAGTCCATGCATCAGACGCTTGTCGTCTGAGCTTGCAGTGGTGTCTGCGGTGTTTTGGCTGCAACAAAAGCAAGAGTGCCGATCGCGCACTGGCTCAGCTACTTTTTTTAAAACCATGTCCGATGATGCAGCAGCTGCCGCTCCAGCTGTTCCTGTGCCATCTAGCGCTGTGCGGGTGCCGGGACCAGACCAATTGCCACAATTACGCGCTGCACTTTTGGTTCACAGCCTATAGGCGCAGGCAATACAAGCCTACGTATGCCTGAAATACTGTCAAGGGGTTCTGCAGCAAATCGTAGAGGCACGGAGCAAAATACTGTTAAGACTTTTCCAAATACAGTGAAGAGCTTTTGACGCAAATCGGAAAGGCACGGGGCCAAATACTGCCAAAAAAGTCGCACATGTAACAAAATTATAGAATCAGCAAATGTCTTTGTTATTGAATTTCCGGGTTCTTAACCTTATTTGATCTCCTGCCATTGAGATTACACCTCGGAAGCCTTACCCTTATGTTGCAAGTCCTTCACCTTATTTGATTTCCTGCCATTGGGGTTGCACCCCGCAAGTCCTACCCTTACGTCACCAACCGGGTGCCTTGTTTGATCTCCTGACAATGTGAACAACCCCCGAGTTGTACCCTTAGTTGACAGGGCCTTATACCCTTTTATTGATTTCAATTCAATCATTACAGGGAGATTATTTGTATTGTCGGCTATGGCGGCAGCTTGGCGGCTGCGGGGGTTCGGCGGCTGCCAGTGGATGCGGCGGCTGTGGCGGCTGTAGCAGATGTCCATGCCGCTTTTCGATGTTTGTGCTCTCCAGTGGGAAAAATGTAACCAAATTCACCTGCAGGGTTCCCAACAGTCTAGCATGTGTGGCCTGATTGTCGCTAATTCATTGTCTAGCCAAGCAGCCCTACGAGTCCATCGATGGTTTTGCTTGTCGACGAAGGAATAGAACCATTGACAAGTCTGTTAGAAACCCCATATCCCAAAATCAAAGTTGTTTGTTTCAGTGGAACTTGAGCCGCGCGCAGCTCTCATGCTGTAGAACAAGTGTGTGCAAGTAATTCCTCGCAGAGGGAAAGGCAACATTGATTCAGAGGGGCGCGGGGAGGACGGCCGCATGTGGTTGACATCTCTAGCAGTGTATCTGTTCTGGAGGAGGTATATGCACCTTCTCAGTGTTTATCTCATTGCTCCTTCCTCATGTGGCTCCTTCCTCATATTGTTTCTTACTTGTTCTGCATCTACTTCTCTTTGCTGTTGCTGCAGCAACTCCGGAGCTCAGGTTTTGGGCCTGCTGTTGCGCGCGGCGCAATCGTATTGAGACCATCGTGGGGGACGGAAAAAGGGCTCTTGTTTCGGAGGATCAGCCAGCTTCGCACTTGTGGTTTCGTACAGGGGTGTGGTGTGACCTTGTCAGTGCCACATGTTTTAGCTAGAGGAGTTCATGCAGCCGGCATGCCTCTTCCCAAGACTTTTTTGGCCATCAGATTCAATGCTCATTTCGCATCCATGCAGCCCCTAGAAGCTCTTTGAGGTAAAGTGGCCATGACTCAGCTTCAAGAAGCGAACTGGAACGGTGGACAGCCTGTGGCCCCACATCAAACCAACGTGAGCTAAAGATGCACTACGAATGATATGCGTACATAAAACAAAGTACAATAGATCAAGAGATTTAGATAGATATGATGTATTGCAGCACCATCACAACGGCTCTATGGGGCAGACACGTCTAATTTCTTGTTTTCTATCTCGTCTCATGCCCATGGCCGCCGAAGCTGTGGCCTTGGCAGAGAAGCAAGTGACAGAACTCCGAGTAGCTTTGGCGCAGAACCATAACCAAATACGAAATTGCCAGCAGCAAGCTCGCAGACAAGCGCTCGCCGTGCGCAATGGTGGCCTATCTGTCCAGGCAGGGACAGCTTTGCCTGCAAGGTAAACCAACAAACCCTCACCTCCATGCAGGTGCTTACATGAGTGCTTACCAGAAGTGGCCCATTGGTTTGAGGTGCTTACATGAATGCTTATCAGAACAGAAAGGCTTGTTGCCAGCGCCGAAACTACTAATAATTTTGGCATATCTATCAGTATGCTTGGTTGTTTCGCGCTGTCAACAATTCCTTTTTGCCTACTACAATGGTTCTGGGTTCTTCAGTCATCATTCCTTCCCTATAATTCATGGTGTGTTATAACCAAAAAAACAAAAAACAACAAAAAAACACGAAGAGCCTCCGAACCTCAATGAAGAAGAGCAGGATGACTTATCTCAGCACCACTCACCGAGGGCATCCGAGCCAGACTCATCCTCTTCCTCGTCTTCTACATCTTCGCCAATCCGCAAGCTCCGCGAATCGCGAGCCACCATCCGAGAAGTGCGTGAGGGATTGAGTCTGCTGAGGGAGCCAGTGGCAGTGATTTGCGCAGACTGCGCTAGGGCGGTGGATCATCTCCATGGTCTTTTGGCCAAAGCTTTGGAGTAGATAACTTGAACAATGACTTTATAGCGTCTTCTGGCATCACAACTTTGCAATAATATATCTGGAGTGTAGCAGCAAAGCTTTGCAGTCATATAAACAGCACGTGTCTGGATCTCGCATCAAGGATGATCCAGCAAACTTGGTGATAAAATCCGCTCTGTCCGGCGCTGGCAACAAGCCCCTCCCTATCAGAAGTGGCCCATTGGTTTGAGGTGTAGTGGTGGTTAACTTTGAGTGCATTCTCTTTGTATGGACCAGCAAATGTGCTCAACCCTGCTGAAGAAGAAGAGAGGGTCCGTCTTTGTGTGCAGAATGAACCGAGTGTAAGGGGTATTTATGCAACACCTCTCGGATTGGAGACGGCAAGGCAGGCTGAGATGCGATACAATGTGTAGGTGTCACCGACTGTGCTTGCAACAATCCGCATGACAGAAGATGGCCTCAGGGGGTTTGGGCTTGGTCATTCGCCTTACAGTCCAGCACTACGCAATGATCCTTACTTCTCTGGCACCAACCTCTCATGTTGCATTGCTGCATTTAGCAATGCAGCATTGTGCACATATGGACCAGGAACCTACAAGCTGGACAGAGATGTGGAGCTTGCGGAGAAGGATGACAAGAGGGCGCAAGGCACATACATTGTGTACTCTCCTGAGCATCGTGCCATGAGAGAGTTGCCATTGCAGACTTTGCCAGAGGTGCGAGAGCCGATCAGGGCTTTGTATGCCAATTGTGTGCTGAATCACAATTTGTACCCGATCAGGGGGGCCACAGATGTCAGTCCCAAAAAACCGTCGCAGGATCGCCTACACAGTCATCCGGCCATTCAGGCCGTTCTACCGCATTTCCTTGTTGCAGCGAAACGCGGCTGCCCAAGAGAGTGGCCAGCGGCTTTGCAGCATTACCGCAGACAAAGTTACGGCTTCTTCGTGCAAAGTCATCCTGGGTGACCACGGACAGCATGATCAGTATTCTGGCAGATGTACGCAAGGGACTTGCGCATTGGCTTCCAATGGTGAAACCAATACTTGTTTTGGACACTGCTTCTCCACATTTACCCAAAAAGGTGATGCCTTTTGCCAAACAACAAGGTTTGCAGCTTCTTTTTGTGCCAGCTTGTAGCACTATGTGACAAAGTTGCATTCCGCTTTGACAAAGTTTATGCAGCGCCCATGTCTTTCCCGCGTTCGGCAAAACCGAGTCCAGCAGAAATGGCTCTCATTTGGCCTACTAAACGCGCAAGATGAGCTACGCAGGTGCATGTTTGTTCTGAACACGCCAAAGGCGTTCAGATCGAGCACTTGACCAGGCTAAAAACGCAAAAAGGAACGGAAAGCAGTCACTGCGACACTGTATAGGTTGGCTGGCGGCCCAGCATATATGTGCACGGCTGGCGGCCCAATGTGAAAGGTCCTTTACCAAAAGTATTTGTCCCAGATTGTTTTGGAAAATGAAACAGTGGGTTAGACGAACACCTTGAATCATTTGAACTACCATAGCTCCACCTGATTTATCTTACGGTTATAATGAAAAGTCTCTTAAAGCTTAAGTTCTCTAAGTACTACTTACAAGTTCCGTAAGTCCTTCAAGTGTGATAACTAAGCTGCAAGTGCCACAAGTAAACCCAACCACCAAGTATGTGTTGCCCAAGATCGCTTTCCGGCACCTGTTATGACTAATCCGCTCACTTTTAAGCGTCACCCTACAGTTGCGCATATGCGAGATTTTCTTATGCAGATATTTGATCCTGGGGTATAGTATGCCACTTGTATCTTGTTGACGCTGCTTGTGCCATCTGCTAACTGGGCTCAAGTTCGCGCCATGCCCGCTTCTGAACCTTGAGGACGCTCGCGCGAACTCGAGCGAGTGAAGAAGGCGGGCCGCAAAGTGCAGGAGCGGTTTGACTCCTTAGATTAGACTGTGGCAGACATTGCTGGGCAGACTGCTGCTGACGTGTCTAGCCTCCGCGCTGAGCTCCAAGTTGTATTTTTCATCCACGGTGCCGCTCTCCAGAAGCTCCTTGCCGAGTTGGACGCATACAACCGAGAGCGAGGCTGTTAAGAGTCTGCTTGCTTTCGACAGCAGTTAGGCTATCGCTATAGTCTTGGCAATGCCACCAAAATCCCGTCAGACGGACGGCCATGGATTCTGCTCTGCACGTTCCAGGCCTCGGAATCGGGCAGATCTTGCCGTTCGTTGGCTGTGGCAGGCACCGGCTTTGGACTAAGCTTGGCGACAGGTCTTGGCCAGAAGTTGGGTTCAAGGCAGGCGTGGCCCGCACCAGCCGCAAGGTTCTGGCTGTGGTCGATCATGCGGGTTATGCCGGCCATCCAGCTCGATCCGCCTGCTTGGTTTCACCTCAACCACCTCCATTAGAGCATCCAAGCAACGTCACGCGCCAGGACTAAGGAAGGCCCCAACCAGGAGGTACTTCTTGAAGCCCACAAATCCTCTTCCGGATCCTTGGACAGTGTCATGTGCTGTCCAAAGTCACCTGAAACCCAGTCCCTGTACAAACGATAAAGCCGGATAGAAGATACAAAACTGATTAAAAACCAAAACTTAACCAAAGCCTTGTAACATACGAGGGGGTGGGAAAGCATCAAGGCATTGTCACATTACCCCCAAACAGCGGGGTAAAAAACCTCACACCCGCGGGCCACCATCTGTGCCATCCACAACTACTGATAATACAAAGGAACATGGAACTGAGGCGACACCGTCTCGTACCCGAAGATATTCACGAAAGCACTCCGAACACCAGCGCCCAGGGAGAGCCAGCACCCGTCCCAAAGCACCCTCCTCGCAGCAGACCGGAACCCACTTGAAAGCAGGGGCCTGGACGAGACCAGAACCCCGCGCCCGGACGAAGCCGGAGCGCACTGGATGCAGCATTCAGCAGTACAAACAGCCATAAGGTAAAAATTGTCCCCAAAGTTACCCAATCATAGCCAAGGCACAACGACGGGCATTGAGCCACTCATGAAGGCCTGAAGATTACAGCAAGTGAAGAGCAGGAAAACATGACTGAAGAATCTGTTGTTCAATCGTTTACAGAAATAGCAGGGTCGGCAGCATCTGTGCTCGCAGCTTCTGTGCTCGCAATCACCTTCGCAGCGTCACTGCTTCTACAAAGCGTCGCAGTGTCGGGCAGTCACTCGGCCCCCTTTCGCCCTGCACTGGAATGTAAAAATGTCTCTACAGAGGATCGGAGCATTGGATTTTTGGGGATGTGGAGCTGTGGGCAAATTGCCTATGTTCCACTGGTGTAGGTCAAAGATGGGTTCGGCATTCTTATGCAAGCGCCACGGTCCGGTTATGATGTGGATCCCTATAGGGATTTCTGTCACCTTGATGCTTTGTTGAAAAGAATCGTTTAGGACTCAGGTTTGTCCATTTTTTGTGGGTTGAACTCCTGGACTCCTTCAGTCCCAGATGGGCTGGAAAGCAATGGACGAACCCAGTCACCTGCAAAACGCCCTGACAATGTTCAGGCCCTTGAAAGACATTCCTTTTGTTTTTCGGTTCCACGTGCTCCCTTCACATGTCACTGATCACTGTCGATTTGCACGGACCTCGGACCTCGGGACCTCTCTCCGCCGCAAACTGATGTGGCATCGACTCCCCATGAGGCCTCGGAACTGGCGCGCGTGCGTGGCCTGCCGCGGATCTACGTCTCCTGCAACAGTGGCGCCGAGCTCGGGGGGAGTAGGGGCTCCAGGGCCTATCCTTTTCTCAAAAAGAAATGTTCAAGAAGCAAACAAAAAAGTCAATCCAGACGCCATCGTCGTGGTGTTTAGATGGTGCAAACATGTGCAAATCTGTTTTTTTGGTGGAGGGTTGCAGTCTTCATTTTGGAAACAGAAGTCAATCCTGTGGGCACGTAGGATCACAGGTCGGTAGGAAAACACCACTGTGGAGTTCATGTGGGAAGGTTTTCCTTAGGCTGACTGGTTGATTTCACTCTGTCAAGCATCGTCCTCAAGATTCCGTGTCCCTCACCATCCATGCAATCCACCCCTCTTCAAGCACCTCAACTGCTGGGTCAAGTTGCCCCCATGGTTCTTGCCTTTCGGTTGTGTTTGCCCGACCCAACGTATGCTTATAGTCTTTTTGATTTTCGGCTGGATGTTTATATTCCCAAACCGAGTGAATCCCCCGGCAAAATGGTTTTACTATGTTTTGCGTTCTTCCCGGTTCCCGGTTCCTGGCAGCAAATCCAACGTATGGAATCTACGATGACCTGCCACGGGGCCGAGCCAAACACGTCGTCCCCGAGAGGAGTGGGCTTTTGTAAAACTTAGCAATCACTGTGTGTGTAGCAACAGGGAACCCTGAAGAGCGCCAGGAATAGGCAAAGGATAGAGCGATACCCAAACCGATACCAAATGATACCTAGCCACCTCCCTATGTCATGTGTGGAACCCCAACTCACCAACGCTACTAGTGATGCAAAAGAGCTTAAGTCAAAGGCCTTTGCAAGTTGTTGAAACAATGGCTTACACGTTGTAGCTTCTAAGAGGAACCACAAAGAATCCTAAGGTTTGAGAGAGATTGTGGGGTTCTTTGTTTGTTGATTTAGGAGTGTATGGAGCGATAGGGAACCTTGAAGAGCAATACCGTGGCAGACCGTTGCAGACACGGGGTGGGATGCAGTTGGCACTAAGATTGCCAAACAGGAAGTCATTGTTTGTTTGCCTTTTGATGTAAGATTTGGATAGATTTGGTTCCCATCACCGCTTTGGACTGGTCGGGTTCTGCTCTTGCTCAGACGTTCAGGAATCATGATGATTCTTCATGCACTTTATATGGGCTCATAATTACGATGTTCAGGTACATTTCAGGTACATGTTCCATCCTGATCCATCATGTTCCATGCCCGTTTGGATGAATCCATCCACCCGACGTTTAGGGGGTCGATGTGACATCGACGCTTGGCAGACGCTGCATACAGGTGCCCGTGTGGGCTTGGTCGAAGAGCTGAAGCCTCTCTACAAGGCCGTCGCTATGGGTCGATCTGAGCTGGGACGTTCGTTGCTAGGTTGAGCGAACGCAAGGCAACATAAGGCAAACAAATTGTAGGGGTTAGATAAGTTAGATAAGATGATATAACAACCGCCGGAACAAAGGTGAAGAAGGCTAACTTGTCCAGTCCCATGGAGTGTTTGAGATTGGAAGGTCATGAAGCTTATGAACGCCCATCCTGAAACAGTTCAACTCGCTTTTGGGATGATGCTCAAGTCACAATGATGTTCCCTAGGGCTCCAACTACCTGCTGAGAAGGTGGCTGGTTGGGGTGGGTTTGGGGAGGGATATGGTTAGAGCATGGTTGGAGCCCTAGGGATTGTGTTTGACAAGCTTCTTTTGTAACCAGCCCAGTTTCCGCTGAACGACACACTATGCTTGCTTGAGCGCCGGCCCAAGCCGGCGG
>CAXIVM010001354.1:0-22767 GCA_964035705.1 Porites rus | reverse complement strand
TTCTCAGACTTCAAATTGCTCGTTTGCAGCCGTTTTTCACTCAAGTGAAGCAAGTTTGAAAGCTTTAGCTGCTTCGGCCAAGACTCCATTATGTTGGCAGCTCAACAGGTGACCTCATTCAGGGCGTGGCCCTTCCTAAGCTCACTGATGAATGGAGCATGAAGTGGTCGGAGAAAAAGGATCTGTATGGCAAGCGCCACTTGATCGCGGTGGGCGGGCGCGCAGAAGGTGGAGAGGATGAGCCAAAAATCAACGACCGAACCAAAGATTTGCCCGAGCCTGTTTGCTACTTCTCGCCACCGCTTGAGCTGATGGAGGAGCTCCTGCACACCTTCTATGCCAAGCTGGTGCTGGACTTGAGCCCAGCTGATGGAAAGTTGGCGTGGGCATGCGTCAAGACTAGGACTGCGTACATGGGCATCTGCTACATTGACACCCATGTCAAGCTGATGGAAGAACGGCTCCTGGACCTAATGAAGGTGAGCGTGAAGGAGACTGCCTCGCCATTGTTCAACAGTGCCTATGCGCAAGCTGTGGGGTCAACGACTTCTTCATCGCAGCCAGCGACCCCGAAGCGCAAGCCACGCCCCAAGCCAAAGGTAAAGTCGGCTCCCAAGCCAAAGCCAGCTCCCAAGCCTAAGGGAAAACCAAAGGCGGAGGCAAAGTCAGAGCCCAAGTCGAAAAAGCCGCGTCTCGAGGCAGAGCAGGCAGATGACGACGACAATGAAGAGGAGGAAGAGGCATTCGAGGAGGATGTTTGGGATCCTTTGGACGAGGGGTGAGTGGCCTTTGGCTGCTTCGGCCAGGGCCAACACCGTCTGCTGGCTGCTTCGGCCAGCGTTTTTTGAAACTTGCTGGTGCGGAAAAATTATTAGGTGTCTGGGTCTGGGTTGATAATTGAGGTCAGTCATGTGTGCTTAAGTTCGCAAGTTGCAAGTAAAGGATAATTGAATGGTTTGGCCCAAGGGAAAGCGTCCTTCAAAACGTGAATTTTAGTTGAACTTCACATTGCAATGCTGCGACGTCAAAACGCGCAGTTTTTCCATGATGATGGCAATAATGGAAAGGGTTGTGGCGAAACAGCTCATTTGGTCAACAGAAACTGCTCAAGTCTTATCACCCTTGGAAGCTCTTGCAAAAATACAAATGCTTGAGCAAAAGCCAATGGCCACAGGCCCACAGACTTGCTACACACATTCTCATGGAGCTTATTTAGAGGCAGGTCGCAGCTGGGTGCGCAATCACTTGCAATCTGAAGACTGGGCGCTTTAAATTAAAGTGTGGCAAGCAATGCTAATTAAACTAGGTTTCCCACAGACTGTCGCCATGTGGCTGCTCCGGCCACTGGCGGCAGCCTGTGCGTGCGTGAATGAGGGAGCAGTGCAAGTGCAAAATGACTAGCCCTGCGCTATTTTCAAGTCTCGTTTTCTCATGTGAGCTTTCTCGTGGAAGCTATTGAATTTTATTTTCACCCCATGTATGTGTAAGTGAAAGATTTTCAACAAGACCAAGATAGCACACACACCTGAAGGGGAAAATGTGATCACAGGAATCAAACCATTTGGGAGGAGGAACTGATGAAACATAATGATGGCGTGCATCTTTGCCTTTTAGTGTTTTTGCGGTTCAGTCACCACAAAAATGTTTGAAAATTATTTTCTATTCTCGTTTTTGCAGCTCTTTCACTCCCCATGAAAACAGTCAAAAGCAGCAAAAAAAATACAAAAATACCATTATATAAAAGTAAGCTAGCTATAGCTTACCTCTTCCTATAGCGGCCTACTCCCCTGGCCTTTACAAAACAGACTCTCTCTATTGACCTATTGATTGCAACTGTTTTGCCCATCGCTGCGCCCCGCTTCCGTCCACTTGAGAGGTCAAGGAGATGCTCCCGTCGCTGGGCACCGAGATGGGGCCCTTGAAGCTTCCGCTTCGGAGCGCGTCGGGGGACTCGGTGGAAGAGAGCATCGTCAAGGAGATGCTCCTAGTAGCGATGTCCTTTGCTCCTAGTAGCGTCCGGTGGAAGAGAGCATCGTCGTGCTCCACAGTTTGCTGCACAGAATGTCACATGGAAGGACTCTGTCCTTTGGCAGGAACTTTATTTCATTGAATTTGGTCGAATTTTGTAAGAATTACGGGTCTCTTCAAGCACGTCTGAGGGAGATTGGTCATTCAGCTACATTGACATGAACAAATCGAGAAGTGTACTGAGCCGCTCGTTTTCCGTTTGTCTCACAAGACTCTGGATGCATTGTATAGTATTAGTTTGCATAAAGGCATTGCATTAGTGTAAATTGAATTGTATTGAAACTCATGCTGGATTGATCATGCTGTCATCCATTGTCCCGCGTCGCCAAGCTGCATTGTAGCTCGGCGACAAGGGACATGGGTAACAATGTCACAAATATGTTGTTGGGCAGCTTTCCCCCCTGTGTCATTATGAAGCTAAGTTGCTTGCGAAAGCTAAAGCGGCACTTGCTTTAGGGGAGAAGAGTGAGTCAATTACTGAAGTTTTTGGGGCCCGGACGAAGCATAATCAACAAACCTTGTAATTGCCCAGACAGCCACAGGAGATTAATTGATCCTCCCAAAGAACAAGGTGTGTGTGTGTATGCAGTATATCCAGGCTGTTGTTGTGAGTGTCTATTGCTAAAGCAACTGCCCCGCCCCCACACCAAGGCCAGCGAGCTTTCTGCGGAACGGCTCCTCGCCCCCCGAGTCCTTCGATGCGCGAGCGCACTGGCCGAAGTGCAACTCCATCGGCCTCATCCGAAATCAGGAGACCCATGGAGACCCCAGCCATGCGCGACGTTGCTGTCTCGGACATGAATGTCTCGCACCTGCGCTGATTTGTTGAAAGTATTTTACATTATTTTACAGTGGGACAAGGATGCTTGCACATGAATAGCATAGAATACGTCCATGAGTCCATGGAGTCCATGGATACAAAACCAAGCTGTGGACACACACCGAGCTTGCATTGCTCGAGGGGCCCTGCGGATCGTGCTGGGCTGTGGCTGCAGCAACGGCGGGATTGGGAGTGAGGAAGGGAGGGAGGGAGGGAGAGAGAGAGAGAGAGAACGGACAGATGAGGAGAGGCTTTCACGAAACCGGGATATGACTCATAGGATCTCATCGGGAATGAGTTATAATTTCTAGATCCCTGTTGCTACCGACAAATCTAAAATGACGTGGTCGACCACGGTAAAACCATTTTGTTTTGCTTATTTAGTTTAAGGGTTACAGTAAATAAAATTAGTTTTAAGTAAAATGGATTTCACTGATGAACTCTTTGCACAGTCAAATTAACCAGTTTGGCTCGTGGCTGGACGAGAACTTCACCCTCCTCGTGGGCCAGCCGGGCTTTGCCGACGGCGCCGGTATTGGGAGACGTTCATGGTAGAATGAACCCCCTGATCTTTTAAATGCCTTACAGCCTATAGCTGCAACAATTCAGAGCAAAAAACCTTATGCAACCTGTGGTTGTGTGCTCAGAGGTGATGACTGATCGCTTTTGTGTTGCAGCCATGCAGCACCAGAGCTGGATGCAGATCGCGGCTTCTGATGATCAGCTCGAGGCAGCTTGGTGAGTGGTTCGGAGTCCAGGATTAGGTGGAGGCCCCCTTGTATGAACACTTGAAAACATGTGAAAACCATAAAATGGTTCGCCACTCTGTGGTTTGGATCCTCAAGTCTTCATGACCTCCCGACCCTCCGGCTTGCACAATCGGAATTTGAGAGCCACCCAACTGTAAAGGATCAGTGGCCATACCTGCTCTAAGTTTCAACCATCAACCTAGGTGCCTTGGGTGTCCAACGCCAAAGCAGAGTCGCTCTCCCCAAACTGTTTCAGGATTTGGAAGCTCTTTGCCTGTCTCCGGAACTGATGGTGCAGTGTGATGATACCAACAATGGATGTGGTGGCGGCCGTTTGGACGATGCCTGGATCTTCCTGAAGAACCACGGGATTCCCAAGGACAGGGATGCCATGGCAGAACAAGCTTGGAACATGACGGCAACAATTCCAAGGCAGTACGAGTGATGGACACCTGGAAGTTTCGAGACTGGAAGATGAGCTTAAAGGTTCTATCTCCAAACTGAACCCTTCTTAGCCATTTCCCACGCCTCAGTCGAGAAACGTGTGGAAGAACCTGTAGAAGTGGTGTTTTCTTTGGAATCTTGCAATTTTCATGATTTGGATGGGGGATTGACGCCTTCCGAGTTTGCTTCTTCGATAGTGGCCACTTTTCGCTGAGCTTCGCGCGTATTGACCAGAAACATGTGTGCCAACACCCTTCTCAAAGCATTGTTGGGCCTCAGCTCCATGGTGGGTAGAGGTGAGAAAGCTCAACAAGAAAAGAAAGAATGAAACTGGTGTGAGTCACCAGGCTTGCAACCAACCGCTCTGCAAAAAAAACTCTTCTCTTGAAAGCGAAACCACAACGAAAGGTCGGCTCCAAACGAAATGGCGGCGCACGGGATCGCCCCTTTTTTCTTTGGGCGCTTAAGTTAAAGCAGCTTCGATCGGTTCACCATGTCAAGGTGTCAAGTGCAATGCTCACAACACTCCCCCTCCATGGTGACGCTAGGCTGCCATGGTCATCAACCTCTTCATTTTCATCAAAATTCGACCGCTTTTGGTCTTCCAGCTCAAGCTGCTTCGTCTTCATTGGCCAGAACAGGCCGAGCAGGGCGTGTATCGGAGAACCTCACCCCGAAGCAACCGACACACCCTGTTCGAGTGTGCAATGCCACCCCAACTGGTTGTCCACAGGGTGACAGATGTCATCATTCCCATCATGCTGGTGCACTCTTCGCACCATCGACTTTCCTTGACCGTCCCCGTCCGAGGATTGGTCAAGTAAGGGCACATCATAGTTCGGTGATGTACTCTTCCGAACTTGGTCGTCAAGATCTTTGGATCCTGGCCTTCACCTTGCTGCATTGGCGGAGGCCTCACTTGTGCTTTTGCGTGTGCGCTGCTTTCTCCTTTCTGTTGGAATCGTGACTGGGCGTCTGCTGATGCCATCGCAGCAGATGATGCAGCCCCAGCTGATTCCTCTTCTTCATTCTTTCGCTCCTCTTCTTCTTCCTCTCTTCGGTTCTTTTCTGCTTCCTCTTTCTTCTTCTTCCTTCTGATCTCGCTAAGGCTGTCCAAACGGCATCCCGTCGGAGATGACGGTGACCTTTCTGGTTGGAGCCATCGACCATTGGGAGAAGGAAACCCCCACATTGTGACTTGGGTCACTGGAAGCTGGGTTGGAGTGTGAGGTGGTGCAGATCCTGGTGATCTCATTGGGCTCGGCAAATGAGATGGCCGAGACACTTCTTCTTCATCATCTTCACTTTCTTTCTTTCTTTCTTATGGCTCGCAGTCTGGCTTCTCGTCGAGGTGGTGTCCTGGGAGGACTTCGCACTGCCGACTCTTGGTCACTTGGTGATTGGTCTCGGCTGCGTGCTACTCCCTCCTTCAGGCACCAAACTAAGAGAAGCACCATCAGAGCCAGAGGAATGAGGATCATCATAACTTCCCATCCCAGGATCTCTTCTTCATCATCTTCATGCTCCCCCTGCGCCTTTGCGCTTGCCAGTGTGGCGGCGATCGTGATCAACTTAATGATCACATTGGCCTTTTCTTCATTTTGGCCCTTCACTTCCTTTTCTTCCTTCTTCACTTTTTCTTCTTCATTCCTTTCACTTTCACCTTTTCTTTCTTCATTCTTCATCTCGGTGTTTCCGAGAGGTAGCCCCATGTTGAGCTGCTTCTTGAGGGTTTCGACTCGAGGAGCTGCAAGTGCCTTCGTCCCCAAGTCTGCAATCATCTTTTCACCTGGCACGTGGTGCAAGGTCCACAGTCCGTCGAGGATGACTTGCCTCGCATAGGAAGACCGCATGCGGAGGTGTCTCGTCCGCCAGCTGCCGCCCTCGGCTGTCAGGATCGTCATTCCTGATTGGCTATCTGTCCAAGCCATGCGAACGACGGGCTTGAACAGCTCATCCAGAATCACCCCTATGGACTCTCCTGCAACCATACCTTCAATCACTTCGTTCAACTCGGCTTCAGCAGTTGACAAAGTAATCGTCGACTGCCTTCCAGATCGCCACAGGATTGGGCTGTTTCCCAGGAGGACCACCAGGCATCCATGGCTCTCCTCTGAGGTTGGAGAGTAGGAGGCATCAGTGTACACATGAATCACTGGCTCAGTGTTGGCCTCCTCTTCAAAAATCAAGCCTTCTTCTTTCGTCTTCCAAAGGTAGCCTTTCATCTGTTTGGAGGCTTCGAGAACTGCTTGTGGTCCTTTGAGGACGGCTGAACCCATCCTTGAGACGCCGTACATGATGTCAGGGCGCGTTCTCGTCACCATCCATAGGAGTTCTCCTACAGTCTTTTGGGCAGCTTTAACGTCTGCCGCTGTTGGTGGGCTTGGATCATCCACCATGGCCGATTGATCTTTTGAGATCGGGATCTTCTTCTCTCGGAGCTGGTGCACTTCTGGCTCAAGGAGGTCTGTCGTGTAAGACTGTTGAGAAATGAGCCATCGATCTCTGCCAGTCTCCGGGTTCACCTGCTTGATGATCTCCATGCCCAAAAACTTCACTGGCTTTTCGGCTATGTACTCAGGACTTGATGTCGTCCACTGAGCTTGCAACTGATCCTTGACTGCCAACATCACTTTTCGTTCGGCAGTGATCATGATGTCATCGACATAAGTCATCAAAAGCCCTCGGAGCTTTGGTGCATCTTCGTCATGATGGAGTTCGACAATCCTCCACAAGTTTGGCTCCGAATCCAAGGCCTCTAGGCACAAGGGCCTTTCTTCTCCTTCAACTTCGATCTCCATCTTTTGGAGTACTTCATCGCGGTGCTCACCCCACAGGCGTGGCGAGCGGCGGAACCCATAGACCGCCTTGAGTGGGACATAGTATGTGTCCTTGGCCAGCGATCCACGCTCCACGAAAAAAGCAGGTGGGCATACCAAAAGCAGCTGTTGATCTTCTTTTTGGGACATTTTGGCATTCAAAAAAGCTGTTTTGACGCCCACCACACAGCCCTCCCACTGGTAGACCACTGCAACCCAGACCATAATTCGAAGGGCAGCTGAGTCGGCTCCAGCAGAGAAGTTCTCTTCATTCGGATCTCTGCTTTCGAAGTTTCCGCAAACGACCCAGCGGACTTTCTTCTTTCCTCCCTTCTTTCCAGGCTTGCGGGTGAACACAAGCTTGGACGGGATAAACTCAACTTTCACCCCTTTTGACTCGGCATCTTCCACCATTCTTTTGACCTCCCCCTTGGTGACCGGCTTCAAGGCTAGCTTGTCGGTGAGGAGAGACGTAATCTCATCTTGTGATGGAGCCTCCCACATCACCCAACCTGCTGCCACTTCTTTCGGGGACACGATTCGGGTTTGGAGAACTTCTTCTTCTTCTGGACTTTCCACCGCCACAGACCGCTTGATCTGAGCAACGACTTGGGACGTCAGAATGGCCAAGTCCGGCGGATCTTCAAGTGCCATCAGCGCTTCTTCTTCCAGTACCCTTTTTGCACGGGTCCTGAACTTTTCTTCTTTTGTCTCTTCATCCTCAACTTCCTTTTGAAGTCTTTTGACGGCAGTTTTGCCTCGAATCCTCCTTCGAAGCCTCAGACCGTCCAAAATTTCCTTCTCCAGGGCGATCCAATGCCTCTCTGTCGGTGGGTCCTCCAACCTCCTCATATAGCATCTCGTGAGCCTGGGCCTTTCATCGTCCCTCACGATCCAGTGTCCGTGGTTCTCAGGGGACGGACAGAGATACCTCACCCGTTCACTTGTTGGGGCCAGGTCATCCCGCTTCCATCTTCTCCTCCGGACCATGACCTCCGTCAAAAAGGGCGGGAAGTCAGGAGACTGGTGGAGCCTTTTTGCTCTGAGAACCTCGTTGCAGTGTCTTAGGGCCCATGGCCACCACTTCGAAGTTTCTTTGGCCTGATGTAAAGCCTTTCGAACCATCGTTTTCAGTGCTTTCACTGCGGCCTCTGCACGTCCGTTGGACTGGGGTTCGTCCCCGGCGGTTTTGGTGAGGATGATTCCCCGCCGCCTTGTCCAGTCAGAGTGTATCTGAGCGACGGAGTATCCGTCCATCCTCAACCTCAACAGCATGTCCATTGTCGTCCTTGTGACTTCCTTGGACTTCTTTGAGTGCATAGGCAATGCCAACCTGAAGATCTCGATCTTGAAGTCTTTTGGCGGCCCAGCATCAACTTCTCTTCCTTCAGCCTCAATGGCCCCTTCATCTTCTTCTCCTTCGGCCTCAATGGCCCTTTCATCTTCTTCACTTTCATCGTCATCGAAGACTCCTCGGCCCGCTTCTTCTTCAGCGTCCGACAATCCTCCTCGACGTTCACCAAGTGGCACCTTATCGTCCTTTGGCGGCACCTGGTCATCCTTTGGTGCTTGATCATCCTTTTGATCAGCTTCTTCTTCTTCATTGGCCTCAATCAAGGGCCACAACTCTTCATCTTCACCTTCCTGAACTTCCTCCCCTGGACGTCAGCATCAAAGCCCAGTGGAAGTGCCCATGTGAGCGTCCCAACCAAGAAGTAGCGGGACTGAAGACCTCCTAGGTCATACGCTGTCTTCAGTGGTCCGGCCGTGTCCAATGACAGGACCCCTGCCAACTTGTGTTCCACCTTTCTGTGTGGAGAGCATTGCTGTCGTGTTTCTTGGCATACACGGCAATCTCTTCTACTTGGTGTGTGGCCCAGCAGCAGGTGCTCTTCCCAGGAGAGTGCACGGAGCTTGACTGGCCTTCGCAAAACCTGAGTCATCAAAGCCTCAGCAATCATCGACATCATCCCCGGAGGCCATCTGGCTAGGTCCCATAACCCACGGACGTGGTGATGGATCTGGCCATTGATGGAAAATTCCTCAGGAGCTAGCTCAAGGTTCCCACCAACCGTAGTGGGCTTCACTGCAGCCCCTCCAAGCGGCTTTTGACTGAAGGTCGTCTCCATCCAGCCGAACTCCTTTCGAAGATCATGCCACTCAAGGGTGTCCCAAAATGAGACCACTGCTGCCTCATAGTCTTTCGGTGACGCTGGCTGTTCTAGGGCGAACCCAAGCTGTCCATCAAGTCCTCTGGCACGTCTCAAATACGTGTCCAAGGCAGCTAAGAAAATCATCCTCCACAGCAACTGGTCATCTTCTTTCAACTTTTCCTTTTCTTCTGGACTTGCGTCCACAATGCCAAACTCTTCACCCCCCCATCTTCGAAGAGGTCTTGCGTCCGTCCATTCAACTTGACGATGTCGAAGGACGCTTCTTGTCCTGCAGTTTGGGCCTCCAACTAGGCCGAGCAGCTTTCCTTCCCACACAGCTCGAAGTAGACCTGCATAGGGACCAGTGTTCAGGATCATGTCATGACCGGAACCCCTTTTCTTGTCAACTTCGAGCAACTCCTTTTCATCTCCACCAACTTGCTTCCATGCCCTTTGGAGAGTGAAGCCTTCCTCCTCCCCGGCGTACAAGTGGCAGATAAATCCATCTCTCTTCATCGCTTTCCTCCTCCGACGATTGGCCGGCAGGGAGGACCATTCACCTGGTTTCACGACCAGCGAATTCTTGATTTCTTCAGGAAGCCGGCGAAACACCGGATGGGCTTCCACAAAGTGCTTCATCCATTGTACTTCATCGTGGAAACTGTCATCTTCCATGAACTTGATTCCTTTCTTCACTTGCTCAATCTCCTCAATCAACCCAAGGGCCACACCACGAGGCAGCTGAGGACATCCATCCTTCTGGTCAACTGGAAGCCTTCCCCGTCGAGGGTGGTGGACCTGAAGCTGATCTTTTGACCAGGAGACCGTGCATCCAAGGGCCTCAGTGAGCAATCCCATCGGAACTATTGGCTCAATGTCATCATCATCTGACACCATGGAACCTCCTGGGGAGATTGGCATTTCAACAACTTGTCCATCGGCAAGCGAGACCTGAACCACACGGTAGGTGGACTTGTCTTCACCTTTCTTGCTTGGGCGGAGAGGGTGCGTCGCCCCTGAGTCCAGCAAGCCCTGTCTTTCCCCCTTCTTGAGCCGGCATAACTGGAATGCCTTCTGTCGGAGGGCATTGAGCTGCTGTTGGAGCTTCTCCACCACTTCATTTCTTTCAGGAGAGTCACCACCTTTTGCGGATGGTGAGGTGCTTGCAGAGGATGGGGATGGAGTGGTGTTCATCCCTCGCAACATGTCATTGGCTTCCTTGAGAAGCTCTTTGATGGCCGGTTGAACATCATCACTTCCTTCTTCTTCCCCTTTCTGCTTCCCACCTTTTTCTTTTTCTGCCTTGGCAATCTTTGGCTTCGGTGGGCTTTCTTTGGAATCTTTTGGTCTTGTACAGGCTGGTGCAAAGTGATCTGGTGAACCACACACCCAGCAGCGTCTCTTGTCGTCTTTTTGGTCGTGAGAGAACCCACAGTGTTTCCCCCTGCGACATCCTTGGTCCGTCAAAAAGAAACGACACTTCCCTTTCTCTTTGTCATCACCGTCCCTGGCCTCCTTCTTTTCTTTTGTTTCTTTTCCTTGTTCTTCAAACTTCTTGACCTTCGGCAAGTCGACGGTGTTCTCCTTCTTTCGGGATTGCTGCCCCATTTGTTCTAGCTCAGCAAGAAGATGCTCACTGTACTTCGAAATGGCATCATGGCTTGGGACAGCATCAACCATCAACGAACTGCGGACAAGCTGCAGCCTGAAGTTGAGCTCAGGGTGAACAACCACCAACTTCTTTGTCAGCTTGCTGAGTCCACGAGCCAAAATCGTGGGGTCGGGAGTCGAAACTCCCACTTCCTCCGCCCGCCTCCGCCATCGCAGCCACTTCCGAAGTGTCATGACTGCTTGGCCAATTGACGTGGCCTCCACTGGATTCTCCAGGGCGGCTAAAATAGCTTGACGTTCAGAAAGGCCTCCAGGCTGGTAGGCAATCATGCCTTTGACCAGGATTCCAAAAGTTGACAAACTTTTGCTCGACACAACTTCTTCACGAAGGGATTCTGGAATGGCAGACAGGAGTCGGGCTGTAGTTCGCTTCTCCAATCGTGCCCACTTGCGAGTTGTCAACTTGGCACTTGGCGATATCTGGTGGGTCAACCGGTCCAAGGGCGACTTGGTGAGGTGGCGCTGATACCACTGGCGAGATTCCTCCAAGGTCAAATTCCACCACTCTTCTGACGTTGAGGTCAGGTCAGCCATCAGTGGTGCCAGGAGCAGAAGCCAGTCAGCGAAATCAATTGGCGCCGACTCACAATTCCATTCCGGTAGTTTGGGGAGCTCGACATTGTGCTTCACCATCTCGGGCTCGTTCTCCAAGTCCGTCGAGGATCCTTTTGACATTCGATCCTGCATTTTCTGCATACCTTCTACAACCTTCAAGATCACCTGCAAGGTCTGGTGATGCACACTGTCTTCTTCACTTCCCACTTCTTTCTTCTTTGATCCTCTGCCCTTCCCAGTGCCACTGTTCTTTACTGGCTCTTCTTCTGTCTCTTTGCGCGCGGTGCTTTCTTGACCTTTTGAATCATCAACCTCACTGGACCTTCGTCCATCATTTTCTTCAACCCTTTGTTGAGTCTTTCTCCCCCGTCCTCCAGTTCCTTCTTCACGACCAGAGCTTCCATTCGGAGTGGCAAAGATCGGGTCGTCTTCCTTGGCTGTTGGCAGGATCGAGGACATTCGACGAAGCTCCTGCTGCAATCGAAGGTTTTCTTCCAACAGGGTTTGAACATGTCGTTCATGGAGACCTGCTGGTGGCTTCACAACTTCTTCTCGAATCCTTCTTTGAGCTTCATCCCTCAGCAAACCATTCTCATAGGTGAGCTGTCGAAGGTGGCGAAGAAGATCTTCTTTCTCTGCAGCTTCAGCAGTTTGGACATGGGCTATCAACTCTTGAGAACTTCTACTGTCCATTTCTTCCTTTCTCACCCTCCAGTCACGGTCAGTGGAGGGAAGAAACGAAGGCCGCTGCAATGCTGGTGCTTGTGGCGTTTCCAACCTAGCATAAAGCCATGGAGCTTGGGCTTGTACTTGGTGCAACGAGTCCAACTGTTCAGGCGTGAAGAGTGGAGCCATGGTCACAGCATGTGATTCCGGTGTCCTACCATGGGGACCTGCTTCAATCATCTCATGACCTTGGTTCTCTTCTATCACTTCAACACCATGCGACTCCCTTTTCTCATGACCCTTCGGTCCCAGAACCTGTGGTGTCCTGGCATGTGCTTCTTCAGGCGGCTTTGGCAAACCTGATTCATCCTCAATGGGCTTCGGAGTTGAGACTGCTGGTGCCTTAGAAGCCGAGGCGCTTTCCTCGGTGGATGGCAGGGTGACCGTAGGCGATCGGGTGGAGCCAACATCATGCCCCTTGTCTTCAGGCGCTGAGCTTCCTTTTCCCCCCCTTCCAACCCTAGCATCTTCGATCGGAAGTTCGCCTCTCTTTTTGGCTTCCCGCTTCATCCTGGCATCTGCTGCCTGGATCTCCTTTTGGCCCTGTTCAAGTTCTTGCCGGCTGGCTTGTCGTCGCCTATGCTCCAGCATGAACCTTTGGGCTCATAACCTGGTGTGAGTCACCAGGCTTGCAACCAACCGCTCTGCAAAAAAAACTCTTCTCTTGAAAGCGAAACCACAACGAAAGGTCGGCTCCAAACGAAATGGCGGCGCACGGGATCGCCCCTTTTTCTTTGGGCGCTTAAGTTAAAGCAGCTTCGATCGGTTCACCATGTCAAGGTGTCAAGTGCAATGCTCACAACAGAAACAAAAACAACAGTATATAATCAATTTTTCTTCCTTCTTTCTTTGTTACTAGTAGCGATGCTTTGTAGTTGGGGCCTCAGCTCCATGGTGGCCAGAAGTAAGAAAGCTTTGTCCTGCGTTTCAGACTCACTCAGAGATGCTGGGTTCGCTGCAGGAGACTTGTGCTCCCTACATGCATTGCCCTGTGCCCATCCAACGATCCTGCGAGTACGGCTGGGAGAAGAGGCCAAGTTGGACGAGCTCAAATATGGTGAAGAGATTTAGCATTCGGCGGTGACATGTCTTGGCAGATTCTTGAGACTGTTGCAAAGTATTGGGGTGGATAAAGCTGCAGGAAACTCTCGAAACAGTCACAACCTTTCAATAAGAAATTGGCCAACGGCATTCCAATGAATATAAAAATTACTTGAGCAATGTTTTTGTTTTTGTGTGTTCGTCAGGCCTTTCATCCCTTTGACTGCGACAGCTGAACAGAAGAAGGAGAAGAAGATTTGCCAGGTCCTAAGTGAGCAAATTCCGGTTTAGTTAAACGTGAATGAGATTGTAATGCTGTATGTAGACTTTATATAATTCAGTGTTCAATCAATAGAGTAACTGTGATCCAGCAGTGACATGGAGTCGCATGAAGCGACTGAGTGCGATGGTTGTGGGTGCCTCCCATCATTGAGAGGCGTCGCGTAGTGGAGCAAAGAAGCCTCATCCTCTCACCCCAAGGCTTTGGCCGCTGCGCTGATGGCTCCTCCATGAGTTTCTTTAAAGTTGGTGAGGCTGGGTTTAAGAATCTATGTTATGTTGTCCGAAAGGACTGTGTGTTTTTCTATGCTATAGTCCCCGAGAAACACAGAGAACATTTCTCAAATAAGAGAGTTGCCGAGTTGCGGCCAATTCGTTTGGAGGCCTACGCCGCAGCCCGGCCACGTGATGTGCAAGCCCTCCAGCGGGAAGTCATGCAGGGCGGGCCAGTGGAGGTGGCCTTCTTCGTGGCCTGGCAATGGAGCAGATGGCAGATGAGTGTGGCCAAGAACAATAGGAGATTCAAACATGGAGAACATAAGAACAGAAGAAGAGCATAACAACAAATCAACCATTGGAACTGTTCTGAGGTGTTAGACAGCCTTTCCAAATTTTCCTTTGGACGACCACCATCTCCTGGCCATGTGGCTTTCTGGCCATCTCAGATTCCAAACACTCTCTCTAGATTGCACAATGAGCAACAAAGATGAATTTGATGTATGTCCATATTTATTTTCAGGATCGTCGCCCATGCCGATCTCACAAGAAAGTGGTCCAAGTTGGGGCATCATTGCAGGAAAATGCTTTGAACACTATCATTATGACAAATTTCAACAATGCTCGACTAGATCTTTTGGCATCCACGCCAGCCCATGTTTTAGCAGTCTCTCATATGGTTGCTGCCTAAGGTATTCTCAGACTTCATGAGCTACAGGAGAACTACGCGGTACTGAGCTTTTGTGGCGGCGGAACTGGATCACGGCAGAGTTCTAGCAAGATTTGCACAGTATTTGTTTGGTATTTATTCGTAGGAGCCCTATATTACATGCAAGTCTAGCAAAATAGTCAGCAGGAAGTGCAAAAGATGGCAGCTGAGCAGATGCTCTCAAGCAACCGGACCAATTTCCTTTTGACAACAGTTTTGGATTTTCATCCAGGCCCATGTCTTTTTCTTTTCCAAGGTGAACTGGAACATGAATCACCAAGTATTGTATTCAGATGTATTCAGCCAAATGCAAACACTACTGTAGTTCTGGAGACTTGCAGGGAACATGCATCAGAAAGAACCTGTGTTACAGAGGTGAACCTATTCACACATTAGCATGTTGACGTGTAAACATGTTTAACCAGAGTTCCCACCAGGAGTGGTGTCTACTTCCGAACCCCGGGTGCTTATGGACCTTTGGGAGGCGCATCGGATTTGGGGCCGGTCCGGCCAGGAGGGGACAAGCTGACGTTATAACAAAACCACCGGTGACACCCGCTCTTTTGAAGATACGTGTTACACGCACTCGCTTCTGATTTGTTTTGTTGAGGGTGTGTGTGTGTGTAGACATTTGTCATGAAGTCCAGAGCCTCGCTGCTTGCATGCTGATGCTCTTTTGCTATTGTGATTGGGAGCGACAAGTCGCTTTTCCAACCAATGGTTCTGACATTTCTAGCAATTGCCTCCTTCGTAAAACATGCTCGCAAAGCTCCTGGGAAGGTCAAAGGTATTTGTAGACTCTAGACCATTTGGCTTGTGACTGATGTCCCAAACTTTGTCCCAATTGTGGAACCCTGTGGAGGAATGAAAGTGTTTGGAGGAGTCTGTTCTCCGAATCCTATATGCTTTTGTACCTTTTGAGCATCTAAAAGGCTCCCCTTTTTGGCTCAGGACATGCAGTCCGCCTACTTGGTTGGGGAACGCAGGAGGCCGAATGCGATGACACAGCGGTTGGGCCGATGTTGCTTTGTCTCATGCACATGTTCAACAATCAAGCTATTGAAAAACACATGGGGATGACAGCTTTGTTTTGCTTGTGTGGTCTTCGTCTCCGTCAGTGGCTTGACCAGGAGTTGAAGAAGGAACCCGTGGACTACTGGCTCCTGGCCAACTCTTACTCACCCCTGTGGGGGATGCACGGGCTCTTCAAGATGCGTCGTGGGCAGAACGAGTGTGGCATCGAGTCAACCCCGGCCGCTGGCACGCCAGACTTGGACACCCTTTTCCCAGTAAAGGCTGAGGAGAGTTGAGGTCCACACAAATTGCGAAGATGCACCCCAGGCGGTGTGCTGTGTGAAGTGTGCACGATCTGATGTTGCATGATTCTGCATGGTGGT
The DNA here is from genome assembly GCA_964035705.1 of Porites rus. NCBI lineage: Eukaryota > Metazoa > Cnidaria > Anthozoa > Scleractinia > Poritidae > Porites > Porites rus. Next base: position 7,160 of record CAXIVM010001354.1, on the reverse strand, counting down.
GAAGCATGGAAAACGAAGAAAGTGCGGTGCGGCAGCCGGCTTGCTCAGAAGCTTGTGCAAGCGAGTTTGCAACCCTTGTCGCAGCTGTTTTTGAATTCTGCTCCGAGGTTCGCACTGTCTCCCACAAGTGCATCGCTACTAGTAACAAGAAGCTACTAGAAACAAGTGCATCGCTACTAGTAACAAGAAGCTACTAGAAACAAGTGCATCGCTACTAGTAACAAGAAGCTACTAGTGCATCGCTACTAGTAACAAGAAGCTACTAGAAACAAGTGCATCGCTTCTAGTAAAAAGTGCCATACTAGTAGTAACAATAAGCTATTAGGAACTCTGCTCCGAGGTTCGCACTGTCTACCACAAGTACCATCATCCCAAGGCACAACAGTCCAACCGTGCGCTCGCTTTTGGTCATCAGGGTTAAGCTGGACAAGCATACGTGTTGACACCAGCCAGGAGGACTAATATGGAATCTATCGCCATTTTTGAATTCATTAGAATTCTAGGAATTCAAAAGGCAAGGTGAAGGACTTGGGAGCTTTGATGTCCAAGAGCACTTCCCATGATGCAGGAGTGCCTCATCACTCATGGCACACTTTGTCGCGACTTTGCCGGAGCCTTTCTCCGTCACAGTCTCCCAGTGACTTAATTCTCAGATCATTCCAGGCTTCCAAGTTCAGAGTTGCAGAAGGTTGATTGGTGGTGCCTTACGGGGAATAAGCATGAGAAGGCAGTCAAAGCCACCGCCAAGCTCGAAATGAGGTTCGCGCGGCCAACGGTGAGAGGAAAAAGCAAGAGAAGGACGCCTATAGCTAATTATCGTGATTTGGGGCTGTGCAGACAGCAGCATGAATATTACGATCGCATGTGTAGTGCATGCTTACTGTAGTATTTGAGGAAATCATGTTATGTTGACGACCTCGGGGAACATGGGGGAACATGATGATTGGTGCTGATGGTTGGAGCGCGTTTTTTTCGTTCCTGGGCTGACTTTAATTGTATGAGAGTAGCCCAATGATTTTTTGCTGATGCTTGGATCAAAGCATCAATTGAAAGGGCCCCAAGCGGACCCAGATGTGTCAGACTGTGCAACCGTCCTGAACGTGGAACCAATCCCTGCGATTTGAGGAAAACAATGACAAGCTAGCCTTGAACATCACCAAGGACGGCTGGTGGGTTGATGAAGATGCAACTGATCATGACTCGGACTTGCGTCGGTCTCTACACTAATATTACTCTAGATTATTGGTCTGTTCCTTTGCTTCGTTTCTTCATATCCGGGCTCCCGGTGCCCGAAAAGCACATGTATTTGGCAAAGTTTACTGTACGAAAGTCACATCCTGATGTGCCCTTTGAAGAGAGAGAACATGTACCCGTTCCTAATCAACTGAAGCGATATCTGAAAACCAAAAGAGTCCTTGAATGTGAACTCCTGGACTCCTCCATTTTCCACAACATTGGTTACAACATAGACATTTCCAAAACCACTTTCCACAACATCAAGGACAACAGAAATATCCAAATCCATGTTCCACAACATCAAGGACAACATAGTTCAGAACCTTTACGGAATGTGACAACAGAGATAGAGAGCAACGCCTGATATAAGGTATAACGGTATAACATATTTTGTACCCTCCATCCAACAAACATGGAAGTGGAGCATGGCCCCTTGGAAGACTAAATTCCTCTATGAACAGGCTGTATTCCACTTCCATGATTGTTTCAGGGAGGGTAACATAATTGGTATTGTCGTTGTTTTGGTGGCGAGAGGATGTTTGCTAGGCCTCCTGCCTCCTGTTTGCTTACTTCTGCCTGGCTAAGAACAATTGTCGTCCGAGGGGAGTTGGCATTGATACCTGGGTGCCATGAGTTGGTATTATTGTGGCACGCTGGACGTGGGATGTTTACTCTTCCCCCAGCTGGCAACATTGTCCTCAAGGTCCCCTACGTGTATGTTCGTGTATGTTCCGGTTGAACCATCAGGATCAGGTGCGATGCCAGAAGACCCAGCTTGATCCAGTATAGTTCAACAGTTCGCTGCGCAGGAAGATGCTGAGACTGTCACTGTCGCGAAGGAGGGTATATACAGAGATGGCTGTTCATTCTGGTGTCAGCAAGTCTTTTGTCATACCCAAAGTACAGTGATTTGCCGCTCCATTAAAAGTCATCACGCAAGTGAAAGAGTATCCGGCTGAGTCAGTGTCCTTGAGTGCGGCCAGGACGACGGCGGTCTGGAATTTGTTTTTCCTTATGGTGCGACTCTAAACGCACAGAAGCCAGCCATCCCAATCCTTTCCTCTGGGTCACTCAGCTGCGTTTGGTGGATCGAGGCCTGTCAAGAAATGTCAAAAGAAAAGATGCACACCTATCTAGAAGCGATGGCCTCCAACCTAATAGCGATGGCCTCCAACCTAAGAGCGATGGCCTCCAACCTAAGAGCGATGGCCTCCAACCTAAGAGCGATAGCCTCCAACCTAATAGCGATGGCCTCCAACCTAAGAGCGATGGCCTCCAACCTAAGAGCGATGGCCTCCAACCTAAGAGCGATGGCCTCCAACCTAAGAGCGATGGCCTCCAACCTAAGAGCGATGGCCTCCAACCTAAGAGCGATGGCCTCCAACCTGAGAGCGATGGCCTCCAACCTAGCGATGGCCTCCAACCTAAGAGCGATGGCCTCCAACCTAGTAGCGATGGCCTCCAACCTGATAGCGATGGCCTCCAACCTAAGAGCGATGGCCTCCAACCTAAGAGCGATGGCCTCCAACCTAAGAGCGATGGCCTCCAACCTGAGAGCGATGGCCTCCAACCTAATAGCGATGGCCTCCAACCTAATAGCTATGGCCTTCAACCTGAGAGAGATGGCCTCCAACCTAATAGCCATGGCCTCCAACCTAAGAGCGATGTCCTCCAACCTGAGAGCGATGGCCTCCAACCTGAGAGCGATGGCCTCCAACCTATAAATAGCGATGGCCTCCAACCTAAGAGCGATGGCCTCCAACCCAAGAGCGATGGCCTCTAACCTAAGAGCGATGGCCTCCAACCTAGCGACGGCCTCCAACCTAAGAGCGATGGCCTCCATGCCAAGAGCAATGGCCTCCAACCTAGTAGGGATGGCCTCCAACCTAAGAGCGATGGCCTCCAACCTAATAAGCGATGGCCTCCAACCTAAGAGCGATGGCCTCTGACCTAGTAGTGATGCCTGCCTCCAACCTAAGAGCGATGGCCTCCAACCCAAGAGCGATGGCCTCCAACCTAAGAGCGATGGCCTCCAACCTGAGAGGGATGGCTTTCAGTCAACCTGAGAGTGATGGCCTCCAACCTGAGAGCGATGGCCTTCAACCTAATAGCGATAAGAGCGATGGCCTCAACCTAAGAGCGATGGCCTCCAACCTAATCGATGGCCTCCAACCTAGGAGCGATGGCCTCCAACCTGAGAGTGACGGCCTGCAACCTAGTAGTGATGGCCTGCAAAACGAAGAGCGATGGCCTTCAACCTGACAGAATGGCCTCCAACCTAAGAGCGATGGCCTCCAACCTGATAGGGATGGCCTCCAACGTGAGAGCGATGGCCTCCATCCTAATAGGAATGGCCTCCAACCTAAGAGCGATGGCCTCCAACCTAATAGTGATGGCCTCCAACCTAAGAGCGATGGCCTCCAACCCAAGAGCGATGGCCTCCAACCTAAGAGCGAAGGCCTCCAACCTAAGAGCGATGGCCTCCAACCTGAGAGCGATGGCCTCCAACCTAGTAGTGATGGCCTCCAACCTGAGAGCGATGGCCTCCAACCTAATAGCGATGGCCTCCCACCTGAGAGCGATGGCCTCCAACCTAAGAGCGATGGCCTCCAACCTAAGAGCGATGACCTCCATGCCAAGAGCGATGGCCTCCAACCTAAGAGCGATTGCCTCCAACCTAAGAGCGATGGCCTCCAACCTAAGAGCGATAGCCTTCAACCTAAGAGCGATGGCCTCCAACCTAAGAGCGATGGCCTTCAACGTAAGAGTGATGGCCTCCAACCTAAGAGCGATGGCCTCCAACCTAAGAGCGATGGCCTCCAACCTAAGAGCGATGGCCTCCAACGTAAGAGTGATGGCCTCCAACCTAAGAGCGATGGCCTCCAACCTAAGAGCGATGGCCTCCAACGTAAGAGTTATTTGCTTTTTACACCATTCAGTCTTTTGTGCTACTTGCTCATCTCTCTGCAAGGGCAAGGGAGATGGTTCAACCGTTCCACATGCCATGACTGACTCCAAAGTAGTATTCCTCACAGGCAGCGCATGGAATTGTGGAAGAATACTATGGCAGAAAGCTGCGACTTGACTCCTGCAGCCCCAGGCCAATCTCCTATCCGCTGAACCGACCTATAGCGGCGGTTCACAACAAGGTGGGACAGTTTTGCATTTTGTGCACATGTTCATAAACCAGTGAAACCAGCAGCAAGATGTATGTTTAAGCCCGCATCAAGCTATATGTGAGGGCATCCTCAAGGTTCAGGTGTTGATGATGCAATTTCAGTCTTGGGCCATGAGATGAGTACACACCTTGTCGCCACCTGTTGAGACTCAGACCCAACACACAGAGTTGAAGGCTTTCTGCATTGCTTAAGGGAGAATTGTGTTCAGACCGCACCACGAGGCAGCTTCCCTTCAAATTTGATGCAACAAACATCAACAAACAAGTATTTATCACCCCATCCAATAAGCAGAATAAGAATGCTACTAGTAACAAGTGCGTCGGTACTAGGAACAAGTGCCTTACTAGCAGGAACAAGGACGCTACTAGTAACAAGTGAATCTTCAACGACGTGATGTGCTTGTGCTCCGCCAGACGGGGATGGGCCGAATTTGTGTCATCGGCTCGGTGCAGATGTTCGGAGACCGGAGCTCAGATGTTAGCGGGATGCGAGATGACAAGAGACCCGATCTCAGATGTGACAAAACAGTGTTTGTAGTTTGTACTATTTGTACGATTGTGCACCTGTTCTTTTGGGCAACGTGTTGTGAATTGTTGTGAGCTTGTTGAGGCACAATTTCAAGAACATCAGCAGGTGATTCTTGCATGAGCATGGTGTGAGATTGATGGCAAACTAGTGGAGCCCCTGACAAGCGTTCTTTATAGTATGTGAAGAAATGATGAGATTCAGCAAGGGCAATCAAACGTATATAAATTATCTAAATGCAAGAGCTTTGTGAGGTGTGTTTCTGAAAATGCCGACGCGTACATGGTGTTGTGGTGTGACGATGAACTTGACCAATCTTATATAACCAATCCTAGAGGTACAGTAGTTGTTTATATAGATGTGTTTGGAGCTTTTTTGGTTCGGCATGTTTCAGGGATAGTTACTGTACTTGGAAAAGGATTTGAAGCCGTTTGTCCTTTGTCCCGAGAACTTGTCGAATCCTCACCCTAGTGAGATCAAGCTCCAGGTGAGTATTATATACTAAGTTATCTCTAAAGTTTTCCAATGTAAACAAAACTGTTGATAGTTTTGATGAACCTTCATGCCCAACTTTGACGAGCCTACCTGTGAAGACGTTGGGCCCATGCTGAGCATGCTGTGAGGATGACTTCCTGGACTGTGAAAAGAACAGACAAGTCATCGACACCTTAGTCAGGTGGCCTGCGCCTGAGGTTTCCATATTTGCCTTGATCCAGCCTTTTTAGGGTCATAATAAGCTTTGAAAAGAACGATTATTAGAGCCTCACAACATTGACCTGCCAAACAGTATGTATTTCAATTGCAAGATGTCCATGTGTGTCATGTGTTTGACTTCAGTCTCAAAATGGCGGATAAAGCAGGTCAATGCGCATTCGTGGCAAATAGGTTTCGAAACTGACCAATTGTCAGCGCCCGCCAACGAGCCAAGGCTTTTGAGGTTGGGCGACTGCGAACTGAGCTATGGCTATGGCGAGGCGTCAAGCAGAATCAAGCACCAATTATCGCAAGAAGCCAATTGCGTTTCTCTTCTCAATGCTCAGACCGTACATCCGCAGATTGGGGTTCTTCCGCAAGCGGGCCTCCATCCCTCCACAACATTCCGAAGAATCCGTGCTTGGATATGTTTAGATTCTAAACGGAACAGAACATGCTCATCTCAGCTTGCTGTTCCGGCTCTTTTTAGTGTCCTGGGGTTGTAGCATACTCCTTTCTGTGTAAAACAGTGTCCGAACCAGCTTTGATACGAGCCAAATCCAACCCTTGGACGAACTGAACTGAAACCGCCTCGAATGATCACAACGGAAGTAGAGCCTATCTGGGACAACTTTGATGGTCAGACGCATGCCGACTATCTGACTAACTCCACGACCACATAGGCGCCCAGAAACTGGGGACCCTGGTCGGCGCAGGAGCCTGAGCTCAGCGAGTACCACCACATCCCTCACACGCAGGGTTTGGCCATGAATTTGAGAAGTTGCTTGCAGGAGCGCTGTTTGGTCCTTCACCCAAGGGCAAGAAGTTACTAGGGGCTCCTGGCCTTACTACTAGTAACGAGGGCATTACTACCACCAAAAAAACAAGCAGCGAAAACAAAAAACATGTGTGTTGTTGTTTCAAGTCTGTTCATCGTGATTCCACTGTGCTTCACAACTGTGTTGCCCCACTGGCTTGGCTGAGAGGAGGCATCCCTTAAGTGGCTTTTGTAGTTAATTACTTGTCGGAACAACCAAGAGTATTCCAATATATTCCAATTGTTATTTCCCGATGTATGCTGCCGGCTCACAAATGATACCCTCCCTGGCAGGAGAATGAGCCGCTGCCGAGAGATTTTACACAGCTCTTTGACGACAGCCTCTTTAAGTTTGCAGGGTCGCCCAGTTGAGAATGGCGGGGCTTCCGTGCGTTGCAAACAACTGGAATCAATGTGATATTTTGCAAAACATGTAGAGGGCCACAATGTCAATATACAACAAGACACTTGTGCTAAACTATCTGTAGCTGTAGCCAACATGGTCGATTTGCATAAGAAAGCTAAGTTGAATCATGGAGGTGACAACAAACGTCAGATGCTTCACTTTTGGTTAATCAACTGTGGTATCACGTGGGCTCAATCGAGACATCCACTAATGTAACGCTCCGATGAAGCCGGTGTTTCAGCGCAATTCTTTGATTTGCTGCTATTGAAGGATGAGCATTGGGTTGTGTAAAGCATGTATATAG
>CAXIVM010001353.1:0-24296 GCA_964035705.1 Porites rus | reverse complement strand
GGAAGCCTACGAGGCTGATGAGTATGAAGAAGAAGACCCCGAGATTGAAGAAGCTGTTGACCATGTCGATGAGGCCTACATCAACTACCTCGAAAGTCGCCGACGAATGCGTAAGCCTGCCCTCTCAAGAGGATTTTTCCCTGTAGTTGCACTACCTCCTGATGAAGGGAAAGCCGGAGTAAAGGTGGTTCTGGAGGTGGCACGGGCCGTTCGTTGTTCAGGCTGATAGGCGGGGGGTACAGTGCACGTTGGCCGCTTGGGCCTGTCAAGGTTCCGTGGAGAGCCCGTTGTGTTCTCGTCGGCCCGTCAGGCCCGTTAAGCCCTGTTGACGGCTGTCACTCGCGCAGCGCTTCCTCTACCAAAAGGTTTAAACTGGGTAGCCCCAATGTCGCAAGGATCGCGCCCTCAACCTGTTTCTTTGTGCGTATTTGGGGTGCGCTCCACACAGGCAGTCGGCCCCCCAGCCGGGCACATGGAAACATGGTTCTAAGGAAGTGCGCTCCCGAGACTCCGGCTCCTGGCCAAGTCCAAAGCGCGGCAAGCCCCCGCCCTCCTGCAACCAGCCATCCAAACCGCCCTTTTCTCCCCCCAGCACAAGGTCGACAACAACCCCCGCTCCATCAGCCAACTTCTCGCGGAATCCCCGCTGACACCCCCCACCTCCAGCCGCCTGCCCCCGTAACCGTTCCCACGGGGCCTGTGGCTTGGATTTGGCCTCTTTTCGCCCGGACGTTGCCCGGCTCACCAACAGCGTGGTTTCTTGCTCCCTGACTTTCAGCGCGAGAAAAGCTTGGGAGAAGGAAAAAAAGGCGGTTCCCTCCACCACTTCGCGGGGTGACCTCAACATGATGTACGGTCTATGTTTACGCTCCGTCGCTGCTTTTACACCCGCAGGGTTCTAGGTACAAACAATGGAGCTTGAGGTGAAACGCCTGCAAGGCGATCGCTAAGTTCGAAGGGGAAGGAGCGAAGGGGAGAGCCATATGAAAACAAACGAGCCGAATATTTTATTGCTGCTGGCAGGTTTGTGGCCGACAAAGACACCATGTCTATGCATTGGACAACGCTCTGGAAGGGCGTTTCTTTTCCAGACATCCGTCGCACCAGAATGCACCATATATATAATTAATCTGGAAATGTGCCTGCCTTTCTTTTTGAGTCGTCTGCCACCCAAACCCCTCATGTGGTTGAAAGGTCGAACCATTCCCTTGTGCGGATTGTTTTGGCATATTAAAACGTTCAAAAAGCATTGGACCGATTTTTTGCTTTATGGTGCAGTTGAAATACACGAGGACACTTGTATTTAAGTTAAGTGTTGAAACATTTTTCGTACTGGCTTTTGTCGAGCCACGAGCCCCCCAAAAACAGCAATTTTTCTTTTTTTGGGGGGGAACGAACTGATGATGGCCCCTTTGAAATCGTTTGTTGTAGAGAAAGTCGACATTTTCGTGGTAGCGCAAGTAGAACAACCAAACCACAAAGCACATGAGGTCCGCAAGAACACGTCGGAATCAACGGACCTGGATCTTTCTGTCGCGGGCGAACCTGCGAGTGTCGTGCCTGGCTAGACTCAAAAGCCCTATTTGACACTCCTATTTGACCCGAAAGGATGCGTCGGAATGATGCTGCTATGCAAAAGGGACATGGAAGGTGTCCAAACATGAACTGCACTCAGTGAACGCTAGTTTCATTGTCACCGGTGGAGAATTTTTAATTTCGAAAAACAGTCAAAAGTTGGCCCTTCAGTTTGCCCACTCAGTTCATCTTCTAGCGGATGTGTGGGTAGAACCTCATTGTGGAATTCAAAAGCACCGTGCTCATGCGGTATTGCTTCCACAAACCTGTGTTGACCAAGATTGGGGTCAAACGTGAGTGGTGTTTGGCAAATCTTGTCATGCACTTCGTTCCAGCTCAGCCGCGTCACCAGGCTCTCCACATAGGTGGACTCATCTCTTTCTTTTCGCGTCAAGAGCACATGTTGTCCAGCATCATACACAAAACGCAAGCACCTCTTGAACAGGCCAACGCGCCAATGATGGCTCTCAAAGTTCGATGCTCTTTCTCATCCAAGGGAGCGTCAGGATTGGCCTTTCTGGTCTTCTCGAGCGTGTGCAAAGCTATTTGGGACCTCCTCCTTGGTTTCATCAAATTTCACGCCATTTGGGCTGTTGATGCCTTCACCTGCACCGATGAAATCATCCACGTGCAAACCCAGGTAGCCATCCACAATGAGGGCTTCGTTGTCCTTGTTGTAGAAGATCTGAAGAGGAGGATCATCTTTCGTGGCGGCTCTTGTGCTAAGGTATATGCACCGATCAAGTGGGTGATGGATCATCAAAAGCTCTTCGGTCAGGTAGTGGTCAGCGGTCTGGTACCATTGTCTTGGTGCACTGACATCTCCAAAAGCCGGTTTGGTGGCTTTCAACACTTGATGATCTCGAAGAGGCCTTTGTTGCGAGCCTTTTCCATCATTGTTGCGAGCCTTTTCTTCATGTCGGAAGAGGGTTGGATGAAGATGCGGGCCTCCTTGTCTATGGGGTCACTCTGCATGAAGGCGGACTTTACGTCGGCACTGAACAGCTTCATTTGCAACTGACATGTCCATTGCATGATCAGCATGCGACCCACTCTGGACAGGGTTAGACTTTCCTTATCCAGTTCACTTTCCAGGACATCACGATGGCGCAAGCCTTGGATGATGACTCTGCAGTTTGCAACCTTGCCTTCCTTGGTGGGCTTCCATCTTTGAAGCATGCGTGCCGGCACAAGTTCACCTTCTTGAGTTTCGACCGACCCACGGCACGCCAGGCTTGGTTGTCGATCCAAACCTGCCGGGCCTTGTCCTTGGCCTCGCTGAAGGCTTGTTTGTCTTCAGCGGACAGATACTTCTCATTGATGGTGTCTGCAATCAGCTCCTCATCGACAGACTTCATGTACGAGAGGAAGCGTGGGTCATTAAGCTCAACCTGCGGCATGCCGTCTACCTTTCGTGCCAAGTTGTATGACTTCAGGGCTGCTTCCTTTGGGGGAGGACTTCGAGATCTTTCTCGTCTCTCCTGTGTTGGATCCCTTGGGAGTTCATCATTCTTGGTGTATTTCTGCAGCGGCGGCGGTTCTGCAGCTGCCGATGTTTGTATCTGCTGCTGCTGCGGTGTGCTAGGTTCGTGGCTGCCGCTGTTTGTTTCTGCTTCTGCTGCCGCTTCATCTTTCTCCCTGGGTTCAGTTTCATCCGTCATGACTTCCGGTTGGCTTTCACCAGGCTCTTCGTCCGTGTGGGGCTCCTCCATCTCTGCGTCCATAGGTAGCACCTGGTCCGGAGAGGGAAAAATTGGAGAGGTGTCAGACGAACTGGGTGCCCCAAGGCTCAAAAAGCGAACAGGCCCACGCGAAGAGCTTGCAGCACCTGTTGTTGCAAGGGACGAGCAGCAATGGTCTCAGGCAGCCCGAACCAAGCTTGCACCATGGGCCAACCATACACAGGTCACACAACCAGCACTGGGAGAAGGCTCAAGCATAGAAACAATTGCGGGGCCCTTCCAACGTTGCACTTGAAGTTTTTCATCAGTGGTCCTCCACTAATAAGCACATTGGCCAACTTCAAACACAGGTGTTTCAGAGCGAGGACGACCCAGCAATGCACCTGAGGACTTCATCATGATTGGCTTCATAGAAACGCCATGAAACGCCCAATCCCCATCTTGTAGTGAGCTTCTTCTGGGACAAGCTGGAGTTTGACACCAAAATCATTCAGTTTCTGCTGGTAGGAGTCGGACATGTGAGCACCAGAACTGTCGTCAGTCTTCATTCTTTCAGGGGTTCCAAAGACTTTGAACCAGAGCTCCTCAATAATCTTCAGTTTTTCCTCCTCCGTTTCCCTTTTCATGACGGCATTGATCTCATAGCGAGAAAACACATCGATGGCGGCAAGGATCTTGTACTTCTTGTCGTCCCACTTGATGTGGAAAACATCAATCTCCATCAACTCATTGAAGTGGCTGGCTTGTGGCAGCGAAGAAGGTTTTGGAATCTTCTTTTGTGCATCCGATGTACAATTGCTGCATGTGAAGTTCTTTGCCACCTCAATGACCTCATCAGGAAACTTGGCATCACGAAGTGCCAGACATAGCTTGTCGTTTGAAGGATGGCTGGAGTTTGCTCACAATTTGGTAGGCCTTCGCTCCATGTGTTTCAATTCCTTGTCTTCGGGACTGATTTCCATGTGTTTCAGCTCCTTGTCTTCGGGACTGATTTCCATTTTGTTTTCTTTGGCCTTCTCCTCATCAACTTCCATGTCATTGACCAGGATCTTCGTCGTTTTTCTTTTCTTCCAATTGTTGATCATGGTCTCATAGATGGCAGGTGCAGCAAGAACAGTGAACCCAGGCTCATAGTCCTGCATACATAGCCTTGAGAGCACGGGATTTGCCCTCCATGGGAACACGTGCACCTGGACTGCATTGACATGGCAAGTTGAGGGCCTCATAGACATGATCGCTATTTGTTCGGATCTTGGCTTCTTTCTCGTAAGCTTTTCCCCGAATCAGAGCCATAAGGCACTAATCTCATGTTTCAAAAAAAGCAATCTGAAAAACACACTGAACAGCTCGCGCTCTTTCTTTTTGTACCTCCGGCGTTGGGGAATCTCTCTGCCCATCAAGGGCTCCGGCACGAAAGTCAGGCAAGTCTATCCAGGTACTGCAAGTCACACGAAAACAGATCTTTGCGTCCAAGACGAACAGGCGTCAAAAAGAGAGGACATCACGTTCCTTTCCCTCAGCCTTGGATGGACTCCCCCGTCTCCTGCAAGGTCCTCAAGGGGTCCAACAATCCTGCACGTGTCGACTTCACTCGTCTTCTACACAGGTCCAGCCCTTCAAAGTGCCCGCGGGAAGGAGCATCAGCTAGTCGAACCACATGCTCACCCCCGTCTGAAGTTCCCACCGCTCCAACGTGTCAAGAATCTGTCGGATCACCACCGATGAAGTTTTTCGAGAAATCAGGGTACTCAAAGCAGACTCGTTGTCAATGAAGCCACAAATTTCCGAAGCGATGTCGACATTCAAAAGGGGATCAATTGAACCACCCCCAAAACGAAGGCTAGTGTTTCGGCCTCGAAGATCGCATTTTCCTTTTGGTTTGAATTGGGCCCCGAACTGTCAAGTGTGTCCAGAGTCACACCATATACCAGGCTACCAAGTCTCCCTGCCCATTGAACAAAACAGCGCCTAGTCCGACGACTCCGTTCTCAAAACAGGCATCAGTAAACAAGGTAAAGTGACCGCCTCGCAGCCCAGAGACTGACCTGTTGGGGCCGTTTAAGACCCTTTCCATCATGAAGGTGGGCGAGTCAACCAGCTCACGGTCCAGGAGCCCCCGAACATTGTGCTCGGCGTGCTGACTGATGATGGATAAGTGTCTCATGGCTGGTGTACCAAATATCTGAGACTCTGCAAACTGCAATCGCTCTCTGATGACTCTAAGCTCGCCCGGGCGGGCTCTGCAGCGGGCGACGAGCTCGCAAATGTGGTCGGAGAGCTCTCGCTTCCGCACCTCTGTGTTTGCCACCCGGACCAGTCCCATGTGATAGTCACTCAGGTCTACTTGATCCCCGGGGACTTTGGTAAGGGGACCAAAGTTTTCTCCCTTTTCTCCCGAAACCTCCCAGCCCAGTAGCTCAAAGAAAGAAATGAGGATCATGCTGGCATGGGCAGCCTCCTCCGGGTCAGAGGCGCCAAAGAAGTCATCAAAGTACACTGTCCCATGCAAGCGAAACAAGGCACACCCCACTAACGAAAGAGCATGAGATGTTCGGCAGAAGCCCATCACTGTTGACCTTGCCCCAAGGATTGAAATGCCTCCAAGAATCCCGTTTCAGGGTTTTTGACACACATGAATGATTCATTTAGGGCTGCAGCTGACAACGGGGGGTTTTTGTAAGTTTTGCGTAAATCAACGGTTTTGGCACAAAGTTTCTGATGGGGCCGATTGCCTAATCTAAACATCAAAGATGCCACAATTGTGTCTACCCCCATAGGTGCTTTAGTCCTATCACAGCTGTTGGTCATATTGATCAAGGATTCAGACAGGTCATCTATCGCAATTGGACCCATCAGATCGAAACCTTTGCAAATATCTTTCACTAATCTGATGTCGAGATTTCCCGCCTCGTTCAACATTTCTTCGAAAAGCATCATGCGTTTGATTTTCAAAATATCCTTCACGTGTGCATCCAAGCTCAATTTCAATTCCTTCTCCTTTGATTTCAGCTCCGAGGCGCGAAGGACCCATTTGCGCATCTCTGCCGTCCTGTCCTTAGCCACCTCGTGAAGGGAAGTCACCTGCAATGCTTTGATTGTCTTCTCCAAGGGTTCGGGAAGGTGACGAAGAAAGTGCTTTGGGTGTCCCAAACGAACTGCCTCCTTTACAAATTCACTTGGGCTCCATGGGATTCCTATCACGACATCCGACTGGGATCCTTGGAATAGGAGCACGGATGACTCGAAAACCGACAGGAAACCAGGAGATGGAGAACTTGGATGGCAGTGGAGGAAAGCTGCCCTCCAGGCAGGTGACTCGATGGGCGGACTTGAACTCTGGCACTAGGGGCTGAAGGTTCTTGCCCCGCGGTTGGTGGTCAGTGGCGGCTGCCGCAAGGCGCTCCGGGGCAACCACAACCAGGCTCATCTTGCTCACAATAGTCGGCTACCCGCTTGGTGATCGTGTGAGTGCGCACAGGTTTTGCATCTTTGACCACTTTGTACAAGGTGGAGAAATCCAAACGAAGCGTGGGCGCTCAGGTGTCAAGAGCTTCAGAAAAGCTGTTTGAACTGCAACTTTGGAGACATCCAAGCTCGGGCAAGGTGAAAGTGGCCACATTGACATCACCGTACTGTTCAGCCAAAGTAGTGGCCAGATTGCCCTTGTCCACGTAAAGTTCTAAAAACAGCAATTTGCTGCTTTGACTGCCTCTCTTGACCACATCTGCCACCAAGGCCTGGTAATCATCGATCTCCAGGAAGGCTTCATCGTTGGTTTCCAATGCATTGGGTTCGAAGATGACCCAAATGCGCCAGGGATCGTGAGGGCTTTCCTCAATCATGTAAATTTCATCTTTGTTGATGAGGTCGGTGACATAGTGGCCACGATGGCCTCTTTCAGGCTTGAACTGTTCGCCATTCATGACCTGCATGGTTCCGTTTGCAAAATCCTGCTTTGCACCCCAAGCTTCCAAAGCAGGCCGAGAGAGCAAGAAGGGAGTGTTTCCACTCACCACCTCCAAAGCGAAAATCGCGTTGACATTGGGCACCAAGCGGGCCGGACCGCTGACCACAAAAAATTGTTGGCGGCCAAGTGTGCGCGCACACCTTTTCCAAGTTCCGCACGAGATGACCGACGTGCCCGACGTTGCGGGAGGCGCCTGCACAGAGGCGATCAGAGGCGGCCATAAGCCCGCAGGGGGGAAACAACAATAGCATCGCAACATGATACTCGACGAAGGCGCAAAACGCCATACGCAACGATATCTAGACGTCGCCTGTAATCGGGACGTGCCTGGGGCAGGAGTGTGGGCAAGCCAGTGCGGACGACCCGCCCTTCAGTGCCAAAAGTCTCCATAACCCAAAATACGCTTGCTCCAGCAAAAGGCGCCCGGGCGGGGGCAGGGCTGGGGGCGCAAAGCCACACCGCAGGGCGGAGGGCCAGTTCACGCGTTCGGTGACCACATGCGAATACATGGATATACACATTTGAAAACTGCATTTCACGACCCTTGTTGGTGAACGTCCGGCTGCGCTACTTCAAACGCAGGTTCATTGTCTTTGTTTTTTGGTTCAGCGTATGTTGCGTAGGCCCTTTTGGTGGCGGCAAACAACATGCATGCCCAGTGGTGCTGGAAGACGGTTCCAGACGTTCGCCTTTGTGCGGTCAAAGTGATTCCCGCCAAGAGGGGCCTAGCGTCGGCCAACAGAGCTGGCAAACGAGCGTACCGCAATCTGTGAGCGTTTGGGGGGACGCGCACGTTCACGGTAGCATGCCTGCTTTCGCTTGAAGCTGACGCGCGCTTTCCTCGCGCCCCGTGGCCTACCGTCCAAACCAGGGATTAGTTCGAACAAAAAGGGGCGCTCTTTTGCGGCTGCAGGTGCGGCTTGCAAGCGATTTCCCTAACCTTGTTCAGCTTAATGACCAACTGTCGGCTGAGTGCGTCGCACACATTCTAAAGTTACTAGTAACGAGGACGCTCGTGGGTTGGAGGCCATCGCTACTAGGGTGAAGGCCATCGCTACCAGCAACAAGGGCATTATTTGGAGCCACCCAAGGAACAACTCCACTAGCGATTCAGTGATGATACTGCCCTGCCATGCCGCAGCCGTACATCACACTATTTCACTTCAACTGTTCCATGCACTGGCTACGAACCATGCAGGCTGCAAGGCCAGGCGCCCAACACCAACGCCAGGTTGCGATCAAAACACTTTGCTCATAAGTTTTTGAGGAAGCCATTGCAAACAATTTTTGAGCCTTCACAAAAAGTGTCTCCGTGACATGGATCGGAAAGCTGCCCTATTGCTCGGAGAACGAGAGAACGACGGCGATTCAAGTGACTGGCGCCATTGCAAAAATGAACCGGTATTCCAAGCAACTCGACAAAGACTTGAAAGAAACAATTGTCGTTGAGCAAAACTGGACATCGTAAAGGTGCCTTCAGATCCAAAACCCCTGGTGCCAAGTCGAAGACTATGCCGCCCACACAAAAGGACAACAAACCAAGAAAAGGAATGTGTGACGCAAGGGCGCGGACAAGTACGTCGGAACGTGCCAAAGAAAGTGGGATCAAGTCACATCCCAGTCGGCAGGCCTGACAGGGAATGGGCTGCCTGAATCTTACAGGCATACCAACGCAAAAATGCAAATCACATGGACGACTTCAGCATGGCATGGATGCCCTCGTCTTGTGTGGTTGAAAGAAGTTGGGCCATTGAGACAATGCAAGAACTGCACAGGTTCCAGAAACTTTCCGTGCAGGCACTCGCAGCAGCTGATTCAGCAGCACCAACAGAACCAACCTTAACCGTAGGTGTAGAGGCTACCCTGCCGCTTCAGCCACCTGTTGCGCCCCCAGCAAGCCTGTATGCCAACCTGCCATCAGAATGGCCTCTGGCTCGAATCAGTGTTTGGATGCGGCATATCAGTGTGCTTTTGCGAGTCACGCGCGGCTAGCCGAGCTGAGCTTTCGAGGTGTTGACTTTACGGAGCTGTCCCGGGAAGTCGTGAAGCACATCGACACTGTCTGTGGAGCCATGGCTAAACAGCTGGCATCCCTCTTTGCCTTTCTCAAGGAAAGATCGGGCGGAGGAGTCGGAAATGAGGGACGAGGAACTAGTGCTTTATGCTGACCCGTCCTACTGGCTCTATGGCCTGTTGTCGTTCTGTGCCAAGAGTTGCGAAGCGAAAACGGCAGAAGTCGGGGGACCACCAATCTTCAAAACTAACAGAGAAGGCAAAAAGGACTGTACAACCCCCGTGTTGGAGCCCACGCGAAATTCCTGGCCCTTATGCAGACAGTCGTCATGTCATTCGCACGCAGTCTATACTTGGGCAAGGCAGAACTGCCTATTGGCCATGTTCACGTTTACTTCCCGGTCCAGGTAGTACACAAGGTGGTCGAGCAATGCATTGCACACGGCCTGCAGGATGTAACTCCTGAGGAAGGAAAACGGTATAAACACAATGTGGACAATGTGGACAACAACCCCTACATTATTGCCAGAGTATGAAGGACAGTGCACTGCGGCACATTACCCCACCGTCCCACCTACTCCTAAGCTCGCAGAAGCCTACGAATACGGTATCCTGGATGGAAGCTTTGGACAAGTAGTCTCGTTTGCCTCTCACTATCAGAGCAGCTTTCGAATTGAGATACCACTCTGGCACAAGGTGGAAGAAGGGGTGGCCCTCCTGGGGAAAGAGCAACAAGAGCAACAAAAAGCAACCCTGCCGATGCTAGCCCAACCGGTCCTGCCGGACAGTGTGCCGAGCCCGGTCTCGGGTAGCGACACCATAGCTGACCCCACAGTGGGCGCACACAAAGAAGCTGAGGAAGCAGAAGAGGAAGAAACTGAAGAGGAAACTTACCTCCCTGCCATGGGGCAGGGTTGTTATTCGTTCCATAGGAGCCTGCTGCAAAGAGCGGCGCAAACCTTCTCGAAGCGAAGTTTGGACGACAAATATGTGCAAGTAGCCAAGTGGCTACTCACTGGCCTGGCAGTGACCATTTCGCGTAAAAGCTAGCATCTTCTGTCGAAACACAGGACCTGCACAGTCACCCCCCACTGGTTACTTCAGACGCACTTCCAACGAGGATATGCGTCCGATGAGAAAGACACCACAAAAAAACCCTACTCAGCTGCTCATGTGCAATTCCTGTATGAACACACATGCGAAGCACTCGTCACTAAAGTTATACACCAGGGCTACAACGAGACGACTAACAACTTTAGATCTTCTCGAGAGGAGAGAGAGGAGCCTGAGTTTTACACTACAATCAACCAGAACAATCCACTGGGCGTGCCCCCAGAAACAGGTTCGGGAAGCCGGAGTCAAGCTTCCTCTCATAACCATTCGTAAGGCCAACAAGGAACATGCAACGGGTTCGATTGCGGGTGCCGCAGTACCCTCACTGTGCATTCACATCCTTAGGCGGCATCTCAAGATGTTGTCCTAACCAGAGGGGGTAAACACTAGTGCAAGACAGCTTTCGACGCGCGCGCAAAGAACACGCCCACGGCCTTGAGTTCACAACTAGTGAAACCGGGCACATCAGAAACGGGAACATCCGTGGCTCTGCTAGGCGCTGGCTCAAGTGGTTGGTAGTAGAAGTAGAGTGAGAGTGCCTAGAGAGAGACTGCAGCCTCTGCACTTACGCTGAGACGAACATGTCCCAACTCCACGCTCAAAGCGGCGACGGTGACGACAACTGTCCTCTTTGCCTTCAGCTCAACACGATTGCTGGCACCACAGTTCAAGTTTATGTGCCAGTAAGCATTTACCACACATGGGAAATGCTAGAAGAATATCTCGTTGAACACCTGCCTGCTGTTAGTCACCTGGACACCTTTGGCTGTGAGCTCACCTTGCTTGATGCCGACACGCACCAAGCACTGCAGGATCCTATCCAAGAGGACCTATGGTGGGGTGGAACACACAGTTCAGCCTAATCGTCCATGAGTGTCTTCAGCAGTTTGAACGCAAAGAACAGATTCGAGGCATTGAGTATGAGGATTACCCGAAAGCTATCAGGGTCCCAGCTAACGATACTGGGATACTAGATGCCAAAGCGTTCGTCTCGCTCGCGCGACTCCGACGCGTCAAAGTGGACCCAGGGTTTCACACGATCGACCGACAAGCCTGGAGATATTGCCACTCACTTCGGATAGTCAAGCTGCCGGACACAGTCGTCGCCATCGGATATGCGGCCTTCCAGGGTTGCTACTCCCTGGCGACGGTTGAAATGCCAGGTTGTGTCGAATTAGGAGTTCGTCTGTTTGCGGAGTGCTGTGCTCTGGAACAGGTTGGCGCCATTACAGATGGAGCCTGTCACTTGGCCATAGGAGCTGTCATAGGGCCGTATGCCTTTTGAAGAATGTGCCAGGTTAAGCCAGCTATCGTTGCCCCACGTGAGGCCATGATGGATGGCGTCGCGCCGTCCACCCCCCAGACAGGAATTCCACAAGGATGCTTCCACTCGAGTGGCATTCAGCAAGTGGCGCTAGGACGCGTGCTTCATTGGCCACCGCGCCTACTCCACCCGGGATGTGTTGAGTTTGGTGTTCGGGTATTCTCCGAATGTTGTGCGCTGGAGAGTCGGTAACATTGTCGATGGAGGCAGCCATCTTGCGATGGAGCCCATCATCAGTCAATATGCTTTCGAAGAATGTGCTGAGCTAGCCCACCTATCCTACCTCATGTACGAGCAGTGGTGGATAGTGGCGCACTCACCTCCCCGCAGGCAGGATTACCTCAAGGGTGCTTTTTCGCAAGCGGCATCCAGCAAGTGGAACTCGGAGATGATACATACCACATAGGCCATAGAGCTCTTGAAAACTGCAAAGCGCTCACCCGCGTCCACCTTGCCAATACGGCATTCATACCCTACATATGCACACTTTTGCGCAGTGCCACAGCCTGGTAACAATCAGGCTGCCGAACTGCTTGCGTGAAATTAGGGCAGAAGTGTTTGTGGGTTGCAAAGCCTTGGAGATGCTGACTCTTCGGGGCAGCATTCGTTATCTGGATACAGGGCCTTTGGGGACTGCACAGAGCTCTTCTCCCTTGAGTATGCATGGAGCAAGCAGAAAGCATGGCGAAATCCGCATGCCGACAATGCCTTTGAAGGCTGTATCAAACTCACCACCCCTAAGTGGCTCCACCGCATCCGCCTAAGGACAGAGATTGGATTGCCCTTGTAGCTGACACAGTTGAATGAACGCCCAGCAACAACTCATGGAGTAGTGCCAGGCCTGATTGAGCATGGACGGTTACCCAAGTAGCTGCCCCTCTGCACTGTGAGGCTCAAACCCCCAGTAGCTAGTACAGGCACAAACACTGCCATGCATTGTGACATGGAGTCGCAAACGAGCTCATTAGTCAGCAATGAACGACAACTAGTGGTCCACCTCCAGTTAACTTCTCTCTCAGGAGAAGAATACCAAGTCATTGTCGACCTCCAAGAATTTGATCGGCTTGACAAGTTTGAAACCGCTGTCCTGGAGCAACTCCCTACCATAAAAAGAAAACAGCAACATTTGGTTGCGAACTCACTTTTGTTAGACGAGATACCGGCAGCTCCTGCGAAGTCCGGTATGGGACACCCTCAGAGACTGTAAGAGACGTAACCGCTTCCAAATTGTCGTCCGCCAATGCAGTTATTGCGCAGAGCACAAAGGCCAGATAAGGAAGAAAGCAAAAGCACTCCGAGTACCTGTCAACCCGTTCAGGGCAGGTGCTCCCCCGCGCTTTCACACATTCGAGTGATGTCAGACACCTGCAAGTTGAAGCAGGCATACACACCATTGGGGAAGGGCCTGGCAACATTGCACTGGGCTTCTCATAGTGCACCTGCCCAGTTCACTGCGATGCCTGCAAGAAGGAGCCTTCCGATGTTGTTATGTGCTCCACACAGTCACACCCGGCATTGACTTCGGTTGTTGGGCTTTCGAGGAGTGCCACGCGTTGGCCTGGGTTGGAGAGCCTGACCAAAGAAGCAACCAATTGGCACCGCAGGCGAGGCAACGTCCGAGCTTTTGAGAAATGCCGTACCTTGCGGACAATTGCCTGAAAGGACTAAATAATATAACCACGGAGACCCGAATCGGGTCATTCCAGAAGGCTGCTTCCTGGGAACAGGGCTAGAAATGATTGATCTGCCAGCTGATTTCAGCTGGATAGGACCAGCTGCCTTTGAACACTGTACAAGGTTGCAGACGGTGGACATCTCCCGTACTGGCATTCAGGAAATCGTAGGGGGCGCTTTTGCAAGCTGCGCCCAACTACAGTGCCTCAAACTGACCAAGACCCTGAGACGCATTGGGCGAGAAGCCTTCATGAAGTGTAGCTCACTAGAAGTCATACACACTCCACCTGCCTTGCTGCACATCAACAGCGAGCCTTTGCTGGCTGTACACAGCTCTGCAAACTCGTCCGAATGGGCAAGAAAGGAACTTGGAGGGGAACCTATGAGAGCACAACACTTTTGAGATGTATACCAATTAACACTCCCATCGTGGATTCGGTCTCTTCCCATGCCAGATGCAGTGAAAGAAGAGTGGAAGAATTCATGATCAGTTGTGCAGAAGTCACTCTGAGTGATACGGCACGTTCGTAATAAGCATGTGATAACCTGGGAAAGCTAACTGCGCTACAGTGCCTGGCCCAGTGGTGGAGTAGCAGAAGGTCTATGCCCTTCGACCCTTCTGCCGCCTTGCCCGCTCCACTGAGTAGATAGCCAGCTCCCCTGGCTGCCTTCCAAGAGGTGGTCAGGGATGATACAGTGTACAGAAGACTAGCACCAGGAACAGCGGCGTTTCACCTTTTTGTTTCACCTCGTTCATGGGGCTTGCATGATAGACCGTGCTCGGAAGCACTCGTGTGACCTGGGGCTGCAGCGGCACCTTCTTCGGCACAACTCCACACCACGCCTGCTCTCGCGCCTGTGCGACGTTCATGTTGGTGCTTAGATTGAAATGGATGGTCCTGCTTTGCGATGAGACCAGGTCCGTTCCGTGTCATATCCCTCATTGACGCTGTCACCTGGTCTCTGGTGCTCCTTACCTCCCCCGCTGGGGGAGGTAGTGAATTGCTTGCTGCTGCTCCTACCCTCTCGTTGCCACCGCTTGTCTTTAGCATGTCTTCGTAGCAGCAGCCTTCTTAGATTTCCGTCTTGGGACTTAGCTGCAATCCTTGCAAGCCTCATTACACGTCAAGTGGAATAAAAGCAGGGGCTGAGGTGAGAGGCCAGGAATCAATCCTGAACCTCCTACTACCTCTTCGCTAGTCCAGGATCTTTGCTCCACATGGCTGCGAGGCTACAGTGCCCGGTCGCTCCTCCCTAGTTCCCCGACAGGCATCCCAGGCTGCGCAATGACCAAGCCAAAGACACGAGCAGACTAAAATTTTGTCTCGCAGGTGTGAAGAGTTCTTGACACAGTATTGGTCACCTTGAAAATACTTACATTGTCGTTGGCGCGTACGCATTCTTTGATTCAAGTTGTGCCGTGCCTAGCTTCGCATGCACCTTAAAAGAACTGATTTGAACCTCACTCCTTGCTTTCAGTCTTGCTCACGCATACGTATACGCAGTGCACCTTCGGTGGGATACCTTCCTGCCAACAAGCAGAATGCAGTTTCGTCCTGGACGTCCTGTACTGAGAGCGGCTTGAAAGAATTCATCGCCCCGTTTCACTTCTGTGTTGGTCTTCGGATCTGCACCTTTTGCTTTTTAAGACTAGAGCGGACATGAGCCTGATCTGCTTGGTTTCTGTGGTTGTTTTTGTGTGTGGTTTTGGGTTGTTTTGTGGGTGTTTTGGTTTGGTTCCTTTGCTCTCCTTGGTCAGGCTCATTTCCTCGCACCCCTCATACGAATTCGACACGGTGACTTGTGCCTCTCGGCACACATAGCGCCCCTACCGTGCAAAAAAAACAACAAGTTTGCCTATGAGCTTCGAGCCAATTGCCTGCAAAGCACGCGCAACCAGTTGGTAAGTGCGAAAGGCTCCACAGAGTAAACAGTATGTAAGAAAGGAACTAATACTTCCTCCCAGTTCATTTCTTTGGGTTGGTGTATTGCACGTGTCACGGTCGTTGAGAGCAATCGCCGCCGCCTTGGGGAAGGCAACTGCAAACAGTTATGCTGCCACTTGCACAGGTAGCTGATCAGTAAGCAAACCAGCAGCCAAAGAGAGCCTAAGACTGATAAGATGGCACTGATTTGGTCGGCAATCGGGAGCTTGTTTGTGTTTCTTCCTTTCTCTGTTGGGTCGCAACCTGGCTGGTAGCGCTCTATTCACTCGACTAAGGTGACTTGCGCGCAACCTGCACACACAGCGCCTCCACTCGTGCAAAAAAACACTGATTTGGTCGGCAATCATCGGATGATTGCGGAACCAGGTGCATCTTGTGGGCATGGGAAGAACTGTGGATGTACTTCTCCGTCGGTATTCTTCCCACTCGCGAAGGGGACATGACAGGCACCTCCTCAAAGGCACAACTAGTTGTCGGGATTGGTATGGCGAGCAGCTCAGCAGGGAGCATTGCCAGCGAACGAAAGGGAAGGGCATGGTGTGTTTTGGTCCCTTTTGGAGATGTCTGGTCCGGCTAGGCCGAGATTTTTCAAGTGCTCATGCAGGACACAACGCTGGTCAGCAGCACTGCCTACAAAGAGATGCCACTTAAGGAGAGGAAAGTTTCTTCATCACCTGACATAAAGGGATGAACAATAGTGCCATCATGCAGTTGGGCTGTTGCCCGCTGAAGGAGCCGGGGGATATCAGCCATACGATAGCACGGGCGGGTCAATTGCCCAACAGGCTCCCAACATCTTGTTTCTTGCCGGCAGCAGGCCAGCTATACGAAGATGGTAGTGCTGAGCATGAGCCGAAGCGTACACCGAATGAGATATAGGTGGCGGCGCCGAGTGGTGATTTCTTGTTTTTTTTGTACGAGTGGAGGCGCTGTGTGTGCAGGTTTTGCACAAGTCACCTTAGTCGGTTTAAGATCGAGTTACCAGCCAGGTTGCGAGGCAAAAAGGAAAAACACCCAAAACGCAAAAACCACCAAACCACCCCCAAACAAACCCGAACACAAAACCGCAGGGGCAACTTGTAAAGTATAACTCGTAAGGCCATGAAGGCATGAAGATAGGTGAAACAGGGGCGATGAATTCCAAAGTGCACTCAGAAGTTCTTGTCCATCAACGAACTGCAAAGAAGTTGCAGGGGCGTGTGCACCGTGAAGCATGTTGAGGCCAGGTACCACTCTCGCGGGAGTAGGCATCACTGTGCCGCCGTTGACACTTTGTAAGAAGATAGTTAGGCCAGGCTTTGCACCTTGGCATGGTAAGGTCTCTTCACGAAAGCATGATGCACCTTCAAGGGTGCACAAGACTGGGGAGGCCCACTTTGGCGACCCTGGAATCCACTGCGTTTTTGGCGCTTGGTTTTGGGGCCGTCAATGGACAAGATTTTCCCACGCGTCGTGATCCGCTTGGCCGCTTCACATTGTTCCTGATCAGTCAGCTGGTCTCTGGAAGCCGGGTGTCCCTGACGCAGGGCCGCGCAGGACCAGCTGGAGTGGAAACTGCAGGGAGAGAGCACGGGTCCTGCAATCACGCTGTGGGAGAATAGAATTATTTATAGAATAAAACAAGTTTGCAGGACCACCATGTCGACTTGCTTTTGGACACTAGTGGTCTCCAGTCCGACCTGCTTGTGGTGGAAGCGAAGGCCCGTGGGCCATTTTTTTGGGCAAGAGTCACAAAGAAGTGGGGAACAGCAAAGGTAGCCAGATTCACTGTGCCAAAAAAATTTTCTGGGAGCAGCGAAGATTGCAAGATTCAATCTTTACTGTGCGACAAAGCTTCTGGGAACAGTAAAGGTAGCAAGATTCACTGTGCCAAAAATTTTTCTGGGAGCAGAAAAGATTGCAAGATTCAGCCTTTACTGTGCGACAAAACTTCTGGGAACAGCAACGGTAGCAAGATTTACTGTGCCAAAAAATTTTCTGGGAGCAGCAAAGATTGCCAGATTCAGTCTTTACTGTGCGACAAAGCTTCTGGGAACAGCAAAGGTAGCAAGATTTACTGTGCCAAAAAAATTTCTGGGAGCAGCAAAGATTGCAAGATTCAGTCTTTACTGTGCGACAAAGCTTCTGGGAACAGCAAAGATAGCAAGATTTACTGTGCCAAAAAATTTTCTGGGAGCAGCAAAGATTGCAAGATTCAGTCTTTACTGTGCGACAAAGCTTCTGGGAACAGCAAAGGTAGCAAGATTCACTGCGCCAAAAAATTTTCTGGGAGCAGCAAAGATTGCAAGATTCAGTCTTTACTGTGCGACAAAGCTTCTGGGAACAGCAAAGGTAGCAAGATTCACTGTGCCAAAAAATTTTCTGGGCGATTGGAAAGTTAACGTGTCAAAACCTGTGCCAATACACGGTGAACACCAATCTCCGGCCCAATGGCCACACACGCGCATATTCCCCGGAAAACAAAACCTGTAAACATACGCAAACATGACAGGCTCCACGGCGCCAAACCTTCGCTTAACATCGCCCCACCCTTCTTTCCTCTCATCCAAAATTAAGACAGACCACAAAATACGAAGAATGGGTTCACAACGTTTGGTCTCAGGGCGCTAGGTCGACTCACGGCGGATGTCCACCACAAGCTTTGTAGCAAACAAACATGCACCAAGCGTGCAAGGCTGCAATCAGACTGCCGAAAAAAGCAGCTGACCATTGATCCGGAAGCTTGATTGCTTTCGATCAAGAACATCATACAGGCCAAACGCTTTCTCCCCAGCAATTCTCAACCCTCACAGGTTTTCCAAACTTTTTGCTCCTTCAAGGGATCGAAAAAAGTGATTTTTCTGGACACCAGTTTGGGGTCCAAAAACCCTAGCAAAAACCGGCCCCGCCACAGAGGGCCTCCCCAGTTCAAGAACATGTGTGGCCATAAATGTTCGCCGGGCGTGGAGAACAAGTGCCTGCGGCGCTGCAAAACCATGGAAAAGCAGCGGCATGGAAAACTTCTGTCGCGTACGTGCAGAAACAATCGAACCTCTTGCTATTTTTCGCCCGGTGACCTTAAAATGTTGCCGACAAAACGGCCCCCGTTTTGGGGTCCAGAAAACGGACCCCAAAACGGGTGCCGTTTGTCGGCAAAATTTTTGCCGTCGGGCGAAAATAGTGCAAGTTTCGATTGTTTCCGCAGGTACGCGACAGAAGTTTTGCATACCGCTGGGCCACTGGGTTCCCATGGTTTTGCAGCGCCGCGAGCAATTGTTCTCCACGCCCTGTGAACGTTTATGCCCACACCTGTTCTTGAACTGGGGAGGCCCACTTTGGCGACCCTGGAATCCACTGCGTTTTTGGCGCTTGGTTTTGGGGCCGTCAATGGACAAGATTTTCCCACGCGTCGTGATCCGCTTGGCCGCTTCACATTGTTCCTGATCAGTCAGCTGGTCTCTGGAAGCCGGGTGTCCCTGACGCAGGGCCGCGCAGGACCAGCTGGAGTGGAAACTGCAGGGAGAGAGCACGGGTCCTGCAATCACGCTGTGGGAGAATAGAATTATTTATAGAATAAAACAAGTTTGCAGGACCACCATGTCGACTTGCTTTTGGACACTAGTGGTCTCCAGTCCGACCTGCTTGTGGTGGAAGCGAAGGCCCGTGGGCCATTTTTTTGGGCAAGAGTCACAAAGAAGTGGGGAACAGCAAAGGTAGCCAGATTCACTGTGCCAAAAAAATTTTCTGGGAGCAGCAAAGATTGCAAGATTCAATCTTTACTGTGCGACAAAGCTTCTGGGAACAGTAAAGGTAGCAAGATTCACTGTGCCAAAAATTTTTCTGGGAGCAGCAAAGATTGCAAGATTCAGCCTTTACTGTGCGACAAAACTTCTGGGAACAGCAACGGTAGCAAGATTTACTGTGCCAAAAAATTTTCTGGGAGCAGCAAAGATTGCCAGATTCAGTCTTTACTGTGCGACAAAGCTTCTGGGAACAGCAAAGGTAGCAAGATTTACTGTGCCAAAAAAATTTCTGGGAGCAGCAAAGATTGCAAGATTCAGTCTTTACTGCGCGACAAAGCTTCTGGGAACAGCAAAGATAGCAAGATTTACTGTGCCAAAAAATTTTCTGGGAGCAGCAAAGATTGCAAGATTCAGTCTTTACTGTGCGACAAAGCTTCTGGGAACAGCAAAGGTAGCAAGATTCACTGTGCCAAAAATTTTCTGGGAGCAGCAAAGATTGCAAGATTCAGTCTTTACTGTGCGACAAAGCTTCTGGGAACAGCAAAGGTAGCAAGATTCACTGTGCCAAAAAATTTTCTGGGCGATTGGAAAGTTAACGTGTCAAAACCTGTGCCAATACACGGTGAACACCAATCTCCGGCCCAATGGTCACACACGCGCGTATTCCCCGGAAAACAAAACCTGTAAACATACGCAAACATGACAGGCTCCACGGCGCCAAACCTTCGCTTAACATCGCCCCACCCTTCTTTCCTCTCATCCAAAATTAAGACAGACCACAAAATACGAAGAATGGGTTCACAACGTTTGGTCTCAGGGCGCTAGGTCGACTCACGGCGGATGTCCACCACAAGCTTTGTAGCAAACAAACATGCACCAAGCGTGCAAGGCTGCAATCAGACTGCCGAAAAAAGCAGCTGACCATTGATCCGGAAGCTTGATTGCTTTCGATCAAGAACATCATACAGGCCAAACGCTTTCTCCCCAGCAATTCTCAACCCTCACAGGTTTTCCAAACTTTTTGCTCCTTCAAGGGATCGAAAAAAGTGATTTTTCTGGACACCAGTTTGGGGTCCAAAAACCCTAGCAAAAACCGGCCCCGCCACAGAGGGCCTCCCCAGTTCAAGAACATGTGTGGCCATAAATGTTCGCCGGGCGTGGAGAACAAGTGCCTGCGGCGCTGCAAAACCATGGAAAAGCAGCGGCATGGAAAACTTCTGTCGCGTACGTGCAGAAACAATCGAACCTCTTGCTATTTTTCGCCCGGTGACCTTAAAATGTTGCCGACAAAACGGCCCCCGTTTTGGGGTCCAAAAACGGACCCCAAAATGGAGGCCACTCATTCAGTCTCAATTTGATTTGCTTGTGTCCGGACGACTTGGCCCCCGTTTTGGGGTCCAGAAAACGGACCCCAAAACGGGTGCCGTTTGTCGGCAAAATTTTTGCCGTCGGGCGAAAATAGTGCAAGTTTCGATTGTTTCCGCAGGTACGCGACAGAAGTTTTGCATACCGCTGGGCCACTGGGTTCCCATGGTTTTGCAGCGCCGCGAGCAATTGTTCTCCACGCCCTGTGAACGTTTATGCCCACACCTGTTCTTGAACTGGGGAGGCCCACTTTGGCGACCCTGGAATCCACTGCGTTTTTGGCGCTTGGTTTTGGGGCCGTCAATGGACAAGATTTTCCCACGCGTCGCGATCCGCTTGGCCGCTTCACATTGTTCCTGATCAGTCAGCTGGTCTCTGGAAGCCGGGTGTCCCTGACGCAGGGCCGCGCAGGACCAGCTGGAGTGGAAACTGCAGGGAGAGAGCACGGGTCCTGCAATCACGCTGTGGGAGAATAGAATTATTTATAGAATAAAACAAGTTTGCAGGACCACCATGTCGACTTGCTTGTGGACACTAGTGGTCTCCAGTCCGACCTGCTTGTGGTGGAAGCGAAGGCCCGTGGGCCATTTTTTTGGGCAAGAGTCACAAAGAAGTGGGGAACAGCAAAGGTAGCCAGATTCACTGTGCCAAAAAAATTTTCTGGGAGCAGCAAAGATTGCAAGATTCAATCTTTACTGTGCGACAAAGCTTCTGGGAACAGTAAAGGTAGCAAGATTCACTGTGCCAAAAATTTTTCTGGGAGCAGCAAAGATTGCAAGATTGAGCCTTTACTGTGCGACAAAACTTCTGGGAACAGCAACGGTAGCAAGTTTTACTGTGCCAAAAAATTTTCTGGGAGCAGCAAAGATTGCCAGATTCAGTCTTTACTGTGCGACAAAGCTTCTGGGAACAGCAAAGGTAGCAAGATTTACTGTGCCAAAAAATTTCTGGGAGCAGCAAAGATTGCAAGATTCAGTCTTTACTGTGCGACAAAGCTTCTGGGAACAGCAAAGATAGCAAGATTTACTGTGCCAAAAAATTTTCTGGGAGCAGCAAAGATTGCAAGATTCAGTCTTTACTGTGCGACAAAGCTTCTGGGAACAGCAAAGGTAGCAAGATTCACTGTGCCAAAAAATTTTCTGGGAGCAGCAAAGATTGCAAGATTCAGTCTTTACTGTGCGACAAAGCTTCTGGGAACAGCAAAGGTAGCAAGATTCACTGTGCCAAAAAATTTTCTGGGCGATTGGAAAGTTAACGTGTCAAAACCTGTGCCAATACACGGTGAACACCAATCTCCGGCCCAATGGCCACACACGCGCATATTCCCCGGAAAACAAAACCTGTAAACATACGCAAACATGACAGGCTCCACGGCGCCAAACCTTCGCTTAACATCGCCCCACCCTTCTTTCCTCTCATCCAAAATTAAGACAGACCACAAAATACGAAGAATGGGTTCACAACGTTTGGTCTCAGGGCGCTAGGTCGACTCACGGCGGATGTCCACCACAAGCTTTGTAGCAAACAAACATGCACCAAGCGTGCAAGGCTGCAATCAGACTGCCGAAAAAGCAGCTGACCATTGATCCGGAAGCTTGATTGCTTTCGATCAAGAACATCATACAGGCCAAACGCTTTCTCCCCAGCAATTCTCAAACCCTCACAGGTTTCCAAACTTTTTGCTCCTTCAAGGGATCGAAAAAGTGATTTTTCTGGACACCAGTTTGGGGTCCAAAAACCCTAGCAAAAACCGGCCCCGCCACAGAGGGCCCCTCCCCAGTTCAAGAACATGTGTGGCCATAAATGTTCGCCGGGCGTGGAGAACAAGTGCCTGCGGCGCTGCAAAACCATGGAAAAGCAGCGGCATGGAAAACTTCTGTCGCGTACGTGCAGAAACAATCGAACCTCTTGCTATTTTTCGCCCGGTGACCTTAAAATGTTGCCGACAAAACGGTCCCCATTTTGGGGACCAAAAACGGACCCCAAAATGGAGGCCACTCATTCAGTCTCAATTTGATTTGCTTGTGTCCGGACGACTTGGCCCCCGTTTTGGGGTCCAGAAAACGGACCCCAAAACGGGTGCCGTTTGTCGGCAAAATTTTTGCCGTCGGGCGAAAATAGTGCAAGTTTCGATTGTTTCCGCAGGTACGCGACAGAAGTTTTGCATACCGCTGGGCCACTGGGTTCCCATGGTTTTGCAGCGCCACGAGCAATTGTTCTCCACGCCCTGTGAACGTTTATGCCCACACCTGTTCTTGAACTGGGGAGGCCCACTTTGGCGACCCTGGAATCCACTGCGTTTTTGGCGCTTGGTTTTGGGGCCGTCAATGGACAAGATTTTCCCACGCGTCGTGATCCGCTTGGCCGCTTCACAT
Organism: Porites rus; assembly: GCA_964035705.1. Taxonomy (NCBI): domain Eukaryota; kingdom Metazoa; phylum Cnidaria; class Anthozoa; order Scleractinia; family Poritidae; genus Porites; species Porites rus. The sequence continues at coordinate 1,540 of CAXIVM010001353.1, read as the reverse complement.
TGTTCCTGATCAGTCAGCTGGTCTCTGGAAGCCGGGTGTCCCTGACGCAGGGCCGCGCAGGACCAGCTGGAGTGGAAACTGCAGGGAGAGAGCACGGGTCCTGCAATCACGCTGTGGGAGAATAGAATTATTTATAGAATAAAACAAGTTTGCAGGACCACCATGTCGACTTGCTTTTTGGACACTAGTGGTCTCCAGTCCGACCTGCTTGTGGTGGAGCGAAGGCCCGTGGGCCATTTTTTTGGGCAAGAGTCACAAAGAAGTGGGGAACAGCAAAGGTAGCCAGATTCACTGTGCCAAAAAAATTTTCTGGGAGCAGCAAAGATTGCAAGATTCAATCTTTACTGTGCGACAAAGCTTCTGGGAACAGTAAAGCTAGCAAGATTCACTGTGCCAAAAATTTTTCTGGGAGCAGCAAAGATTGCAAGATTCAGCCTTTACTGTGCGACAAAACTTCTGGGAACAGCAACGGTAGCAAGATTTACTGTGCCAAAAAATTTTCTGGGAGCAGCAAAGATTGCCAGATTCAGTCTTTACTGTGCGACAAAGCTTCTGGGAACAGCAAAGGTAGCAAGATTTACTGTGCCAAAAAAATTTCTGGGAGCAGCAAAGATTGCAAGATTCAGTCTTTACTGTGCGACAAAGCTTCTGGGAACAGCAAAGATAGCAAGATTTACTGTGCCAAAAAATTTTCTGGGAGCAGCAAAGATTGCAAGATTCAGTCTTTACTGTGCGACAAAGCTTCTGGGAACAGCAAAGGTAGCAAGATTCACTGTGCCAAAAAATTTTCTGGGAGCAGCAAAGATTGCAAGATTCAGTCTTTACTGTGCGACAAAGCTTCTGGGAACAGCAAAGGTAGCAAGATTCACTGTGCCAAAAAATTTTCTGGGCGATTGGAAAGTTAACGTGTCAAAACCTGTGCCAATACACGGTGAACACCAATCTCCGGCCCAATGGCCACACACGCGCATATTCCCCGGAAAACAAAACCTGTAAACATACGCAAACATGACAGGCTCCACGGCGCCAAACCTTCGCTTAACATCGCCCCACCCTTCTTTCCTCTCATCCAAAATTAAGACAGACCACAAAATACGAAGAATGGGTTCACAACGTTTGGTCTCAGGGCGCTAGGTCGACTCACGGGCGGATGTCCACCACAAGCTTTGTAGCAAACAAACATGCACCAAGCGTGCAAGGCTGCAATCAGACTGCCGAAAAAAGCAGCTGACCATTGATCCGGAAGCTTGATTGCTTTCGATCAAGAACATCATACAGGCCAAACGCTTTCTCCCCAGCAATTCTCAACCCTCACAGGTTTTCCAAACTTTTTGCTCCTTCAAGGGATCGAAAAAAGTGATTTTTCTGGACACCAGTTTGGGGTCCAAAAACCCTAGCAAAAACCGGCCCCGCCACAGAGGGCCTCCCCAGGAGTGCATTGGTATGGTCCATACGGTTCAAAATTGGACACATCAAGTCAGGCAGCTTGCTCGATGGCTGGCAGCAATGAAGGCGGAACCTGGTAGGTAACGATTGGGAA
>CAXIVM010001352.1:0-23000 GCA_964035705.1 Porites rus | reverse complement strand
TTGCACATCCACTGACCCTATTTTGGGCCCCCCGATTTCAGGGACCCCCTATTAGAAAAAATGCGACCGAGGTTTCCTTATTAGGGGGGGGGGCCGTGTTTTTTATTAGGTGGACCGGATTACGTCTCGTGTAGGTTTTGGTGGTGTTGTGTAGGGACCCATTAAGTTCTTGAGTTGAAGAATGTGCTAAGTCAACTTGAGCATGTTTCGACTTCCTGGCATCACTTCGAACATGCTGAAAAAGGACTTCTTGCATTGAAGATTGCCATCTTGATGGGTCGAACATGTTGATTTCGACCCAAGCCCAGGTGAGGCCACTTGGAGGAAAGAAAGGTGCAAGCCTTGGGTTTACAGGAACATAACGAAACATATTATAACATATTAATACATATTATGACATCATATATGACTAGTTTGGTCTACGCCAGGGGATTCGCCCAGTTCCGGAAAACCATCAAGAAAAACACAAAAAAACACACCGAAACCCCTTCGTTCTGAAGCACCGTTGGGGTGCCCGGTTAGACGGGCGTACCGCACCTCTGGACGAGCAGGATAAAAGAAGGTCACGTCCTCCTGCGGATGAGGTGAAGATGGGCCCTTCCCGAAACGATGTCCCAAAACATCCGAAAACGATGGCGTTGGGAACGATGTTCCCCTTAGAACGATCTGGGCGATCTGGCCAGTCCTCCGACCGGTCCTGCGGTCATGCGCGGCATCCGACCGTGCGCTGGGAGCGCCTGTGAAAGACGCACCGGTCGTCATCATGCGCTGCGGAACTGACCGATCATGTTACTGGAGTTGATCGTTACAAAAAAAAAGAAAACACCACTGCAAAAATACTCAACCAGGTTTGCAGTATCAGCTTTGACACTGGGTGAGACTGCAGGTGACCTGTAGTCCCTGTAGTCCCTGTAGTTGAGGGATCCAACACAGGGGTCCCGCTGGTCCTGAAGGCGGTCCACGATCGCCTTAAAACGCGGTCCCACTAGGTCTCAAGTGTCCAAATGGCCAGGCCAAAGCCAAACAGATCCAGAAACCACTTGACAGTCGTCCAAGTCCGCAATCCGCAGGATCGAGCTCTTATGCAACGTCTTGATTCAGAGTCTCCCATTTGGGAAACCGAACCCATCCGTTCGTCCCACGAAGCCAGCTCGTGCGCTTCCCGCTCGCCCCCGCTGGACGGTCCAGCTGGAACTGGTCGATGCTCTGAAGGTCTTTGCCTCGGCAACGCGCGGATCGTGCGGGAGGCGAAGGCCCCCGCCGTCCGTCCCGACGATTTCTACGGAGCACCCGAGCTGAAGCCTGGACCACTCAAAGTAAAACAAAGAAGACACGCCACCAAAACAGTATCTAGTGCACATGATGTGCGTTTGGAAGCAGAAACCTTTCTTGAGTTCAGAATCATATTCCATAGTCTATACACCGTCACTTTCAAACGGGTGGAATTTAGACCCATCCAGTGAGTAGAGAATGGGCGCCGCGTTCCTGTGTTCATCACTTAGGGGTTCATCACTTAGGGCCTTGCTATTCTACAGGCAGAAGATTCACTGTAAGAACTACGGGAGGTTGTTGGTTCACTCCTCAAGCAAGGAGGTTCAACATCGAATCATCGGATCGTCCAGAGTGGAAGGAGTTCACTGCTCCCCGCTGCCAAAGAATCCTGCCAGGGATTGGACCAGCCCAGGATCTACCATTGGAAAGCCTCTCTATAGAACAAAATGATTGTAGGAATAGGAACTATGCCCTTAAAAACCTGTATGCATCTTCATAACGCCGTTCAGCTTAGGTCTGGAATGAACGTAAATCTGCTCCTTCCTGCACAAGCCCAATACCCCTGAGATCCCCTGAGTACTTACCGCAATAGTGTTCCAAGTTGACATTGTAGCTGTCAAAAAGTTTTCCAACAAACGATGTGTGCATACTCTTGCATATGTTCGCAAAAGCACAACCCCGCTGTACCACGGAAAACACAACAGCAACGACCGAACGACCGCTTCACCAGCTCCGTTGGGCGCAACGTTGGGTCAAACGGAGAGAGCAGAAGCGAGACCAACAGGACCTGCACTTCCGAAAGAAACTCACATGGACCATGAGAATGAAAGACTGTTTTCCTCTGCATAGGGCTCCTGGCCCATAGTGGGAACAGACCCCCTGGCACCCACCCCAACCATCTTCGAAACGGAGGTAGGCCAGGAGCCCTATAGGGTCTATAGAAACCAGTGGCTTTCTGGGTCCATCATCGGTCCCAGTGGCGGTTGTCCTCTCCACCACACTGGATGTCAGGCTTGTTCTCCTGCACCGCGGGGGGAGTCTTGGAGAAGAATTCACATACGAAAGATCACGAAAGGCATGTCCTAAAGGTGTTTGTTCCACTCAAGAGCAAATTTTTTGGCCGACCGTCGTCGTTTTGGTTGTTTTGAGATGTTGAGACAAGTTCGTGAATGGAGTACTGACAAGCCTATGACCCCATGACTTTCACAGGGTGACAAGCCACCCGGATGCCTGACGTCTTTCGTTGAGTTTCCCTGGCCCGAGTTATGGTGCTGGTTCCTTCCTCACGATGTTGGTCGGGACTTAACTTAAGTAGAGAACCAGGAAAGTATGTTGAACAATCACCAGGATGTTCGGATTCACCCACAGGGAAAATAACAATCACTCTAAGCAAAGCCAAGTCTCCTGGTATCCCTTTGTACACTGCCCAGTTGCCCAGGTCTCCAACGCTCCAACACCTTTTGAAACGTCCCAACCTTCACCGAGAAGAAACGTCCGGCAGCCATGCGAGCAGCCTGATGGAGAACTCGTGGTGGATGGGGGGACGATTTGGGTGGTGAAAGGGGTTCAGATTGAAGGATTTTGAGGGTATTATGTCGCACATGTTTGTTGGAATGCAGGGGCCTGACGAGATTTTTGATGATGTTTTATGGGAATATATGGGAATCATCAAACATTATAGTTCTTATCATTCAATATCACACATGATGCGTCTCCCTGGAACTCAACAAAAAGCTACAGTCATGCTGCAACCAGCTATGGCTCTAGGCCCAGGTCTCCGGGTCTCCCAAAGCAGATCATTCCCACTATGATCACAGCCCGTAGACCAGGGACCCTGTCCACATACCCTTTGAGAAGGTGATTGCAGACTCTTTTATAGTCTTTTATATAGCCTTTGGCGGGTCCAGTCGTACCTTCTGAGAGGGTATGTGGATCCATAGGATACATCTACGAAACGGAAGTATCTACCACACGTGGCTCTTCTCCGCTGCGTCGTTCTTAGAGTGTCTTGGAGCTCTGAATTCATCTGAATCTGAAAGGGTCCATTCATCGTCAGTCGAATTCCGGACAACTTGTACACACTTGCCATCCCTTAGGCTACCTGGGTCGGGGATACAACATACTCAGATATACTCAGTATAGAGAAGCTTGGATCCAAAAAAACAACATTGTTGCCAGCTTCTGCAACATGTCATCGAAGAGTATTCACCATGACTTATGAACATCAAACATCCACAAGTCACTCATTGGCCCATGGGCGTCTGGATTGTTTCGGCAAGAAACTTACTTCGATGCAGCATCTACTTGAGACTTGACTGACTGAAGACCCGGGTCAACATCGGGTCAACTCCGAAAGAAACGAATTCTGCCAGCTCCCTGGGTCATCTCATTAAGAGAAACCCAGCTATTCCTCACATCCAGAGACGGCGGCGACTGAGGCGAGACATGCCTGCATCGCCTTCAAGCTGGGATCCAAGTTGCCTCAGCGAAGCAGCGAAGCAGATGGATCCGCTTCTTCCGGTGGGACCAGGGCAGTTCCCTCGCTATGCGATCTTTCCAAGCACCCGCGCTTGGTGTCCAAAGAACACCGCTCGGGAGCTAGGCTTGCACATCTGCTTTGTTCGTTGGATCCGGGATCCAATCCAAAAAATATCCCCAACAAACCGACCTACTCTTCCTGGAGCTAACATGGAAGTGGAAAACCGAAGCGGTTTGTAGAGGAAAATGGTCTTCATTGGTCTTACCATGGGGCTATGGTCTACTTTCATGTCGTTCCAGGGAGTGTAGATCGTACCGGTCTCAGCCTCTGTGTGACGCCAGCTCACGGGCGCTTGTCCGACAGCAACCCACGGCCAGTCGGACGATCGCTAAGAACAGACACACTGCTGGTTCCCGCTCGATGCTTCACCGCTGCAGGCAGCTTCGTACATGGAGTAAACAGCTCAAAATACCGTTGCCAACCACTTTTGGGATGGGGAATTTTCCCCAAAACGTCCCCGCTCGATGCGGTTTCGATGCTCAAAATCCAATGAACCCGGGTGAACCCAATTGAAGAATGATCAGGGACGTGCTCAAGCAATGATCCAAGTCGAAAACACCAAGCAAATCAATCTGCTGTCCTATGGTCTTGAACCTCTTTTAGGGATTGGTCTCTTAAGGGAATCGGTAGAAATCGGTCGGGAGGCTTCGCCAAACCAGTCGGCAATTTTCGACTCGTTTCAACCCCCTGCCGGAGTCATTCTTCCGTCCGCGCCCCTGCGCGCTTCGCGCCGCTCTCGCGCCCTTTCTGGCGGTCTAGCCGTCTAGGCAGTCTAGGTCTAGGTGGTCAGACGGCGCTAGCGGATGTCAGGCACTTCAAAAATTCGAGGCTGCCAATTTCGTGGGTCGAGGCTTGGAGTGAGGTCCGGATCCAGTTCCGAACATAGGCCGGAAGCTACCACTCGCAGATACTTACTTGCGAGGCACTTGCTACAACTCCAACCAGGGTTGAAGAACATGGTGACTCTTTTGTGAAGACCGATCATTTGATTGGATTTTCTGTGGTGATGGATGTGATCCTTCACTCGTTCGTTCGTTCCCCAAGAGATCGCTGGTCTTTCCTCCCTCCCGGGTGCCAGTTCACTCCCATCGTTGCGAATGAGCACCCAAACGATTCCGGTTTAAGAGTGAATACCATTTACTTTAAAAACATTTTCATGCTAATCAGGCCACTGATTTGATTCAGGCCACTGAAGTGTACATCTTAAATTTAGACCGAAAACCCTCTCTTAAAGCCTCACAGAGAGCCCTCCATCCAAACCACCCCCAGAGCAGCAGCACTGCCGCAGCGCAGCGGCCGCGTGAGATTTTTTCCGCAGGGAGCCTCAGCGAATCTATTATGTTCCTAGCAGATCTCTTCAGGATCATCTTCCACCTCCTCTTCTTCCGCATTCTCCCCCTGATCAGGCTCATCGGCCTCATCGGCACCCTCCTTCGTTTGGTCTCCACCCTTCTCATCTTCAGGGGTTGGTGGTGGTGGGATCATCAGATCCAGCGTCTCCTTCCTGGGAAGCACTTTGGCACATGGCTTGTTGCCACCATCTAGCTTCTCCAACATCATCACCTTGCGAAAGAGCACGAAAGAACAATCCATGAATTTTGGTACTTGGACCTAGGAGCCGATTCAGCAAGTTGTATTTTGCCTAGTCTAGCCAAGTCGCGGAAAGGTTCTTGGCATCTTGAATTGATCCACCCTTGACGACTTCAGCATGTGCCGCATCCTTGCAACCCAAGGAACCCCACTAGGGAACAATAAATGTCTTTTGTGCATAAGAGGAGGTTGAGGAGACTTAGAAGAGAAATGGCAAAGCCACTGAGTAGGAGGCGATTATCTCTTTGACCGCATCCTTGTCGTACTTCGAACCACCAACCTTATATGAGGCAAAAAAAATGCATGCCACCAGCATCCACCAGTACCCCGAATGCCAAAACTCGAGAACACCAGCCCGAGTTGCTCGGACCGCTTCGCTGCCATCGACTTTGAAGGCCCAAGTGCCATTGGTGTAGCAGTACGGGTTCCCGATCTTGCTCCCACCTCCGGGCCAATAACATCCAATCACAACATGTAAGATGGGGATGATGAGACAACATGCTTGTTCAATGACACTAGAGCGTGCCTCCAGAGGCTGCTGGTCGCTTTCTTGGTGGTTTTCTTTTTCAGGTTCCTTCTTGGTATTATCAGGTGTTTCTGAAGCGGCTTTCTCAGGTTCAGCTTTCTTGTTGGCCTTGGCTTTGCGCTTAGGCTGAACCTTTGCCTTGGCCTTGGCCTTGGCACGACCAGTACGACGACGAGGCTCGTTGGAACCTGTCGCAGTCACATTCTTGCTTGAACTGGGCTCGGCAGTGGTAGGTTTTTCCTTTTTCACCTTCCCTTTCACTTCGGCTTCGCTTTTGGTTTCGGAGTTGAATTTGGTTTACCGGTTTGTCTTCCAGCATCCGGCTCCTGCAGAAACTTTGGTCATCTGACTGAGTCATTGAGGAAAAGAAATACCTAATCCCTGAAAAGTTGCATTTATATACGACTACATTGAAGGATGGATGCTCCAGTGCCCCGGTCTCCTCTTCTTCGCTCTCGGTGATCTCTGCGACACGTGGTAGGCATGGCATGGTGATGGCCGCAAATGATGAGGCCAGCAAAACTGACTGAAAGATGTTTCAGTCCCGCCGCTTGATCTGGGAACGGGAAGAGCAGGCAAACTTTGGACTAGCCCACTCCATCCAACTGCGAGTTCATTATGACAAATTTTGGACTTTGGTGACCCTGGTGCTCTCTTTTTTGTCCACCCCTGAGTGACAGCGTGCGTCGAGGTTGTCTTGACTCTTGGATGCTACCTGCCGTGTATAGACATGTGACATGCTACTGGTCCAGTTACATTCAATTGAGTTTAAGCCTGGAAACAGGAAGTGCCCATCTATGAGTCAAGCACTTGCTCTAAACTTTCCACGGAAAGTCGTTCACGGGCCCAGCTAGCAAAATGGCTACCATCTATGCGCAAGAGGTGAGCTGGTACCAAGTTTTTCCAGCCATCTCCAAGTTGCAAAGTAGCCAGAGTTTTGGCTTTACCGGCATCACTTGGGAGGCACACCAGTGCCCATGTTCACCTAGGATTTTGACAAGGGCCCCAAGGGGGTTCTGGGACCTTTGTTGAAAGATGTTGAAAGGTTCCACACTATTTGGCTCAAACAGAAAGAAAGAATCCAAAACAAGCTTGAGAATTGGTTGAGGGGCTTCCCAAACCACTCCAGCCCGCTTGTTATTGCAGAGCTTGTCGAAGTTCCCGTGGTACGCTTGTCCAAGGATTTGGTGCTTCACATTCAGAGGATCTTGAACATCAAAATTGTTTGGTTTCAAACAGTTTGTTTTTTCTCCGGGTGCCGGCTGCACGTTGTACCGAAATGGTGCAGGCATGGTCTCCTCTCCATCAACTGCCTTGGGAAAAGAGGAGATCGGGGGGCTGGGAGCCTGAGAAAATGAACAGCACCGTATTTTGCACAAGCAAAACGCAAACAGGACACCGGTCGCATTTTCTGGGTCAACATGTGGTCTAGAAGTTGTACATCGACCAAGCCATGCTTTGAAGACATTTGCTCTAGCACAGAGCAAAGTGGTGTAAGCTTTCCATCCAAGCAAACAAGCTCCTTGTCATCCGACAGCCTCCAAACTACAAACTTCTTGTAGTGCTCAGACGCAGGGCCTGAAACGAAAAATTGTTTCCAAAAGGTCCTAAGCCACAACATCATGGTGAGGAACTAGCAGCTAGCAGGAAACAAATGGCCTCCAACGCATTTCTCCTCAAATTCACCAAGCCCAAAACCAAGGATTGGAAATGGTGCCACCTTCAGCATGTCATCTCCCTCGTTCCCAATCCAAAGCTTGAAGTCAGTAGTCACTACCACAGAGGGACGGTCGCCCTTTCCAGGCACGTCGCAAGCCTGCCAGGCGTTGCATAGATTTTTGATAGGGATGATGTTTCAAAGATGCAGGTCACACATACCACTCATTGACATGATTTTCAAAGACCACTGAATCATTCCTGTCCTATAACTAGGAAGGCCCATGTCCCCAATTCTATTTAAACATTATCACCGTGTTTTCAACGACCTTGCCTCTGGGCTGTAAACTCAGCAGTTGGCACGCCGGGCAAGTCCAACAAGCGGGTTGTATCCAAAGGCTCCGCACCATTGTCAATGCTGTAGTCTGGTCTCGCAGATGACCTTGAAACACTTGCCTCCCCGACTTGGGCTGGTGTGCCGTGCGCAGGACATAGCTCCAAGAACTTCTGGCGCCTGGCGTCAAGAGCCTTGAACTCAGAGGTGTCTGGAGGGAATCGTGTTGTCACGGAGTCTGGCCACGTGATGTCACCATTAGCGGACATGCTGAGAACCTTGAACCCAAGTGGCTCACTGCTCTCAGCTTCCTGTGGGCGGGTCTTTGGTCCCGACTCCGTGCTATCATCCCAGTGTTGATACACAGTAGCCGAGATTGCCTCCTGCACTTTAGCTAAGAACTCCTTCTTCACAAAGCCTATGTAACGAAGCTGTGGGAGGGTCTTGTCCAAAATGCACTCCGCCGCAGCACGAGCAAACTCACAGTGCCTGATCCAAACATTGGATGAACTCAACAAAAACCTTCTAATTTTCACCATGGAACCATTTACAGCGGTCCAAAGTAGATTGAGTTCGCAAATTAAAGATTACGCTGCCTCCCAAGCCCTTCCCACCTGTTGGGGATGATGTCAACCCACAGATAGTGGTCAGCATCGCGCAAGCCAAGGCCATTTGCGTAGGACTTCAAAATTTCCACATGGATCGGCAACCCTTTCCTCGATAGACACATCGCGAACCAAAACAAATTGCGCTGCATAGGTGAGTTTTCTTTGGAGGGGTCAAACCTACTACCTTGGAACCCAAAATCTGCTCTTGGGCCGGGCAAGACTCTGCTCGGTTCTCAAGCCAGCGCTCATGCTGCCATCCTCCATATCATAGCCGAGCATTTGGGAAGTCTTGATGAGTGGAGCTGGTCCAATCGTCGATGACCGGATGGGGTCCGACTCGCAAAAGCTGCTTACCTTGAAGTTGGCACTGTGCGCTGCAATGCAAGCTTGGGATGGCTTTCTGGAATCATTCCTTTGCGACTCTGGCTTGGTGAACCTGAGAACCACCATGTTCCCAACATCGAGTTTTTGGCCGATGAGGTTGTCCTCCAGGGTCCTCTTGTGCTTCAGGACTGTGGCGGCATTGGTCGAACTCTGAAGTTGGGGAAGCTGACAGTGACAAATGTTGTCCTGTGACATGTTGACGATGCTGCAAGTGGCATTCACAGCAGCTCCCAAGTAGGCAGCGTTGCTCGGCCACAATGTTGTGTCCAAGCCCACCACAGTGTACCTAGGGTTAAATAAAATTGAAAAAAGCTAAAGAGCCATGCTTTGCTTCATTGGTATTCACGATCATCACAATCCTTAACATCAAGTCTCACCCTAACGCACTGCCAAGTGACCTCCTCCCTGAAGAGTTTTGGAACTTCGAGGTAAATGTCGCAAACTCACTCATTGCCAGAGACAGCTTCTCATCCGTTTCGACCAGGACACAGTGCTGTTCCATCCAGCTTTGTACCCACTTTGTCCCCTTCCTCATCGCGTTTTGGTCAACAAAGAATCATGGAACAGCGCTACAGAACACCCAAGGACGAGCACGAAACGTGGAACAAATCTTAGGCAAAGCTGAGGGACTGCTGCCGATCTCTGAGAAACTTTGCATCTTGCACTGCAGCTGCTGCCTCTTGAGCTTTGGACTTAAGAACCTTCTGCTCAAGAATGGACATGTCATGGTCCAGCTGAGCGCTCAGCTGCTTGAAGGTGGCTGCGATCACCTCACGGGCTGCTTCCTCCTCCTTTTTGTCCATCTCAGCGCTGTGCATTTTGTTAAACTTGACAAGGTGGGCCCTGGCGTCGGTATACGGTTGTTTGTTGGAAACTTTTGATCGGCTGAACCATGGCTACCCAATGCCAATTTCTTTTAGAGCTTGACACCCCAACTCACACTGATTGGTTTATGCTGACCAATTACTCACAGCTTGATATGACACTGCCTCATCGCACCAATAGCCCCGACATCACCCGGAGGAACGGAGCTTTGCAAAGCCGACAAAAGGTCAGCGTCCAAAAACTGGTCGTAGAAAGCTGTGTCCAACTCCTTGGAGAGGTCGGCCCATTCGCCCTCTGGACACGTGGACTGCATCATGGCTTTGAAGTGGATGTAGGCGCCACACACCTGATGTTTTCCAAGAGCATCCTTGTAGTTCAGTGGCTTTCGGATGTCCGGTGGGCTTCTCTTGAAGTCATTGATCACCCTGTCCAGAAACAAAGATACCTTGGCACGACTATCCCTGGGATACAGCCTGGAACATTAAATAATGTTGCAACCAAAAGAACCGCGAATCATTTCAACAAAGTAGTCCTGGGGGTGGACTTGTGCGTTCTCTTAATTTGTCGCAGCTAGGCTACCAGTGGGTCAGTATCCTTCGAGCTGTTTGTCAGCTGCTTGGCCCATGCTTCCATACCGGGTGTGACTGAAGAATACCCTCGACTGAAGCACTCACGAGCTATGACGTCGTGGTAGATAAATGCCCTCATCCCATACCGCCTCACAGCCTCCTCCAATTTCTCGCGGATGGTAGTGTTCATCCCAGTGCAAAGCTGCACGACCGCTTTGCTCTCGGTCTTGCCGATAGCAAAGGCTTTGCAAATAGAGGTCTCACTCTCCCAGTCCTGAAGCAAGCCAAGTGAGAGAGACAATTGTTTGGGTCCGTAAGTTTTGGCAAGCCTTTGATACCGACTAGAAAAACAGAAACTCATCGGTTGAATCCAACTGTTGGCTCAATTAGGCCATGCATCTGCGAAGTGTCCTTCCACTGAGGTCGCATTGCTTTTCTGCAGCACGCGGAGTTGTCGAAGGAGGTTAAAGCAGTGAGGTGCTCGACGGACTTGGGTTGCCTGGAGGGTGATTCCTTAGCCACAAGCATGCCGAGCTGGCAAAAACATATTATCAAATAGTTTGTTGGGGGGAGTCATCTCTTACAAGTTACCCCAAATATGATACTCAATTTGAAGATAGACGAACAATAGTGGTCCATCATGTTGTTTTTCCTAGGCTCCCCGGTTGGCAAATACTGTGCCCCGCATGGAGTCAAACTTGACGACCGTGCAGTAGATGGTTGCAAAGCTGTCCTGAAAGTTGCATAAAAAAGCGATCCGGAACCGTTGATAGTGGCAACGATGCTGGGAGTTTATTCACCCAAAGCTTGCTCCTTAACATGTTTTGGAATCTCGGCGATGCACCCGAGCTCCCGGATTGCTTGACAGATCCCCAACAGTGCCAAACATCTCCGCCAGCCCTTCACAAAGGCGATGTGAAATGGTGGAGCCAAAGTACCTTGACGGTTCAAGGGTTGCCCAGGATTAGCGAAAGCATTGTGTTTTCCTAACGCCTTGGAAAAACATACATAGCTTGACCAGCGAGCAACCGTTCAATGGTTTCATAGGTGTGTATTCACGCTCGAGCCATTCCTTTGACACCTTCGTGATTGAGATCTTCTCCACCCCTCCCAGGTCTGCATTTGTGCGAAACCTGACGCCAGGGAACATACCACAAATCAGAATCACTACAGGAACGACAGGCAGTTGAACCGCAACCAAAAGGTTTCCAAGGAACGACTCCGACAAGATAAGCTCCGAAAGCAGCAAAAGCTGATCCGGCTCACTGCATCCAGCCAAGCCAAAGTCCGGTCTCCAGCTTAGCTGCCAGGGTCGAGCTAAGCACGGGCCGGCAGTGTCCAAGCAGGAGGCGGTGCAGTATGTTTTCCTGGCCGGGAAGGATGGTGGCAGCATGTGGCAGCACTAGACTAATACTAAGAGTTGGGTATCATCAAAAATTCAGCTCAGGCTTTGGCGACGGGTCCGGTTCAAAGGTTGTGTCCAACCACTTTGCGAAGTCCTGCATTGCAGCCTGAACGATAAGAGTCGCTTTCAAGTTTTTCAATCGGCCGTACTTCGAATGAAAGGAAAATCAGGGTCGAACTTCCAAAACTCAAATCAATTAGACGAGTCTTTGATTTCATTGCCCCAGTCAAGATTCAACCAGTCACAACAATCACCTCTCTTTGCCCCGGTGCCTTGTTCGAATATTTATTGGTCAGGTATGCATCGACACCACCTTCTGAGATCATGTTCTCAGCGATCCTCACTCAGGCTGGCTGAGCATGTTAGCGAAAGAGATTTCAGCACATGCAAAAGAAAGGCAAAGACCCATCATTAGAGGAACAGGCGAGTGGCCAAGTTGTGATGTTTTGGACATAGGCTGGTTTGGGAGCCGCGTCTCCGCTTTTCTGCTGCTTTGTCTTTTGGTTTGTTTGGCTTCCGTTCGACGGTTTGCGCTTACCCATCGAGAGTCAGGCACTAAGACCAAAAACGACCCAAGACTTAAAGTCTTAGAGCAAAATCCTGCAAAGGTATTATTCCAACCAATTGATGGTTTGCACGTGCTTGAGGATGCAAAGTTGAAAGGGTGCAAGACAAACTCGAAGCGTTCCGCTTCTTCTCTACCCGTTTGCAGGCCGCTGAGCCTTGAACGAGCCTCGGTCTGGTAGAGATGACCTGGGCAAGGGAGATTTAACTGTCGGGAAAGGATTCATTCAATAGTTCAAGGAGGTTGCAGGTTCCCATCCACCACTTAAAACCAAGGTGTGTCCGGTCCGGTGTTATCCTGTGTTCTGGATTTGACCTGGTCTCGACTTCCCCATTCCGACGAATTCCCGGATTTGACATACCCCATTCCGACGGATTTCTAGATTTGACATACACCATTCCGACGGATTTCTAGATTTGACATTCCCATTCCGACGGATTTCTGGATTTGACACCTCCATTCCGACGGATTTCTAGATTGGACCTATCCATTCCGACGAATCCTACCTAGGATTCATCAGAATGGACTCATCAGACTCAGCGCCACCAAATCCGCACAATTCATCACAATGGCAGGGTTCCCCAAGTTGATCTGATTCCGATGGATCCTAGGTGTGATTCATCAGACTGGCGACCCCCAAGTCAAGAAAATCCACACTAACAAACCCTCCTGCAAAAACTTTTTGATTCCCAGGAGCCTGAGTCCGATGAAAGCCACCTAGGATTCATCACAATGGGCCAGCTTGCCACGCAGCCCAATATGTCCACCATTCCGATGAAAAGTCATCAGGGACTCTAGCTCATTCCGATGAATTTTCAATGTGCCATTCAGCATTGTCACGGCCTGGCCGAAGCTTTTGCTTTGGCTCGGCACTTAGCTTTGGCTTTGACCTTTGGCCAAGCCTTTGCTTTGGGGGATCCAGCTTGCACAGCTTTCCGTGCAATGGGAAGAGCCTCACTCCAAGGGAGGCCCCATGCCCAAGCCTGCGCGGCGATGTCATAGACCAAGGTTTGCTTCGCTTGGTTAAAGTATTGAGTGATGTGCTGCCTGTCGGTTTGCCCGCGGTTGATCCTCAGTAGGTACCGGTGAAATGCACCTTGTCCAAAGATGTCCAAAGCCACTATTCCCCAACATCCCTGGCAAATTGCTTTGTACATGTCCCTACTACTCCCTGGTACTGTCCTTTGGATAATTATGAAGGTGGAGAAACATATTATTGCCATGCCAAAGATTGAGCAATTTCTGCCCTCGAGCTACAACAATATTTGTTGAAAAAGGACAAGCGGCTTTACTATGTTCTCTCGCTGAACCAAGGATTGAGGCGCCCATTTGCTTGCCATGCTGCTTGAGGCTCCGGGTTGAAGAACTTCAAACCTTTGGGCGGTTTGCTTGACGACAGCGAGCGAACATGTGCCAAAGTTGAAATTATCAGAATATATCAAAACCAAAACCAGTCCTTGGATATAGAATCCTTTTGTGGAGGAGTCTAGGAACGCGGAGACATCAAGGAAAAGATCTGGTGGGAGGTCGTCGTTTACCCACTGCTCCAAATGATCAGCTGCCACCCCCAACTCGAACTCGGGAGTGCGCAGCATGGGCAAGTGCTTCTTCACCATATCAACGAACTGTTTGGTCAAGGGCCGCTTTGGACTTTCAGCTGCAGGGTCACGAATCAGGATGGTGATACGGCAAGTTTATGAGTTAATCCATTCGAAAACAATGAACAGCATGTCATGTCCCTCATGTGTTGGTTGCCCGTCTTGCACCTATTGGCACTCCGTGAGGATAAAGAACTTCAGCCACTTTGCGGGGGTAGTGCAGAAACTTCCCGGTGTAGTTTGTGTTTGCCATGTATTGTTTTGTCCTTTGCGAAAACACCATCGTAAGCGCATGAGCAAAACAGATTGCCCAACAGGATTTCAGACACCCTTTTTTGGATTTAAAAGGCCAAGCATCAGCAAGATGATGTCCTTGGGATCTTCAGGCGCTCGTGCCCAAAACTGGTTGTCGACATCAACTAAGAGGTCAGAACCTCAGGCCGCAACACAGATTTGATATGGACGTGCAGTTTGCTTTTTGGATCTATGAAAAAGCTGTCAGAAATAGATGGGGGCCATAAGAACCAAATCATTATAGCCAATTGCGAGAGACTTAGACTTTCACGACGTTGGAATTCAAAATGATGCGGAGCTCCGGGTCCGGAGATGCCAGCAATGAACGCTGGTACAGCAGTCGCCAAGAAGCCCCGCCTGAAACAGAGGGGATTGAGTACACTTCATCAAATTAGTTTTTATGAAAGGTGAACGGATACATATCGAAACCTTTACTACTGGGTTGGGCCAAAGGTCCAATCTCTTACGCGGTTCAGTTCAAAAGCCAGTCTGAAGGGCTCGTAGGGGAATGGGCTCTCTTCAAGAAACTGGTTGATCAGGGGGACAAAGTCTTCAGGGCGAAGGGCTGTGGGTTTCTTCTGCATCCAGCATGCTAAACGGCCGAAGGCTTGATCAATATCTTCGTGTGAATGACCTGTCCTTAGACAGGCCATTACACACGAGGAGAAGATACCTTCAGGGAAGACAGGTAGACAACAAGCCCGAGCGAAAGGTGTCAGTTCTTTGGACATTTTGATTTTGAACCTTGGGAACTGGCACCATGGCACACCTCGAGAGGTCATAGCTGAACACCACCTTGCCAGCGTGTTGTTTTTGGTTTCCCGAACGCAATTGTCACTTTGTATGTGGCAGTGCATTTTCGATAGGTCTAAGTTGAACCGCTTCTGCACCATGGTAATCGCAATCGAGATAAACTCGCAGTGATGGTTGCTGTCCTTCGCCGCGTCTGCACGCGATACTGCAAAAAATGTTCCATACCCGTGGATGCGACAGGCAACGATGTGAGCTCTGGGGCGAGAGAAGTTTGCCCACTGCTTGCCACCCATCACAGCAGCTCTTGGGTAAGCGAACTTACCCTGATCCATCCCGTCTACTATCAAACACAGGACGGGTGCGAGCAACCGAGCCTGTGCTCGAACACTCCAGTACGATAGCCGATCCCGGTGTTGATCGCGAAGGTGACGCTCATAGTGGATAGACTGTTCACGTCGGGCAAAGAGGTTCTGGGCAAAGGAACGCAAAAGAATGCGATGTCGTTGACAAGTAGCACACTCTAAATGTTGCCGTTTGGTGCGGAAAGTCATGAATGGATATTCAGTGGTCCAAGCCTCAAGGCAAAAAGCACACCAAGGCCCCTGAAAGACCAACAGGAGGAGATGACAAGTAACAGACTCAGACTAACCACCGCCGGGGCACTCTGTAGAAAGTGGCGAAAGAAGCCGGCTTCTTTCCCTCTGGATACTGCGATATCATCATTTGATAATAGTCGTGCATCCGCCCAGGGGGCAAAAAGCGCTGCTCCTTGTCCTGGTCTCGGTTCACTCTGAGACCTCTTTTAAAAAGACGTGGCCCCTTCTTCTTTCTCTCCTTCTTTTGCGCCGGGTTCCACGACACAGAAGGGGTAACATTCAGGTGCTCTTGGGTCAGCGGTTCGTCACCTCCCTTTTCCTGCAACTTCACAGCTGCCACGATGTCATCCTCACTCCTGGTGTCTGGCAGTGTTTCTGCCACGCTTTGGTAGATAGATTCCAGGAAGCTTATGCATTCTGCAGTCGCTTCAGGAGATTTGTCCAATGTTTTCTTGATGTAGCGCATGTCGAGCGGTGCTGAAGCCTCACCCCGATCTATGGCCTCTTTGATCCGGCGATAGCGACAGCTACCTGTGCATTCAAAGTCCAATCACAAAACCACTGTTGGTATCTGTTGGTTTGTTTTGTTAGACCATCATCATCCACTACAAACCCCAAGAATCCTACAAGCCGAAGACCAAAAGTAACCTAACTCATTGTACTGGGTTGCCAAGCCCATATAGTTTTCGCCAAGCGTTGCCACATACTCGCTTGCCCAAAAGGAAATGCTTCCGGCGCTGAGGTTTTGCTGAAGTGTTGCTGAAGTTGGTCTCTGAGTACTTGAGCCGCTCGAATACCTCAAGGCAGGCAGGAAGCTGTAGCCACATAAGAGTGAAGGAGTTGGGGGGGTTCTTTTGAGGCGATGGAGTGAGGTGGCCAAGTGAATCAGAACGTTTCAGAAAGAAACAAAGCCAACAATTTATTAAACAACACTCCCTAGGTGCAACTTGGTCTTGATCTAGTTTGTGCAGGTTGCGAAACAGGGTTCTGTGGGTTTGAAGCTCCTCGATCATATTCTTGAACTTCACAAAGCAAGTCTCCTTGGGTCTTCTCTTCACCCTGGAGCACTGGCAGACTTGGTTCATGAGGCTCCGCACATCTAGATCCTTCTTGGTAGGCAGTTGCCGGCCGCATGCCTTTGCCTTCTTGACAGGCTGCACGGGAGCCGCAACTTCATCTTCGGAAGAGGTGAGCTCCGTGATGGGGGGCAAACTCGCCATGACGTGCCATGACTAAAGTTTGAACCCGATAGAGCGATATGAACTGAACATAATCTAAATCTAAAGAAGACGTTTCAAGAGCAACTGAGAACGAGGGTGTCCGAAATTTGGGGAGGTTTTTGAGCACTTAAACTCAATATGGTTTGCCAGTCTTAACCTTAGGGATCATTAGGGTGTGACCTCCAGAACAGAGCTCTGAGACTCAGACCAAGTCATGTGCGCACGGCAGCAAGGGGAAGCCGCTTGCCACTGAATGTTCAACGGACGTGAATTAAATGCTGGATCGAATTTCTCTGAGCTGCGGTCTTACTAACAGACTGAAAACGTACTGTTATGTGTTATATTGACCATTTGGTTGACAAACAGTAACGAAGCTACAACATGTTACGACTATGGCCTATCTATTCAATAGTAACCTCACTGCAGCGCAGGCAACCTGGAAACAAACTGTAGAGCGGCGGCTGCCTGTGAAGGCACCACCACATTTCCACATGCATGCACCCGTTCCTCCCATTCATCTTCATGTTCAGGGGAAGGCAACAACCAGTCCCGAAGTGGCTTCTTCGCCAAGGGGTTCCACTCCGGAGGTAGTAGGCTTGAAAGCGGCTTCAGCTCCAACGCCTGGCGTGACAGGTGAACTGAAAGCTCCATGCATGCCCCATAGCCCGCAAGAGATTCTTGAGCTTAGCACCTTGAACAGCTGGAAATTTGGGCGATGAGCAAAGATGAAGACTCGGTCCCGCCCTGCCTGGCCGAACAAAGTGTTTTTTAGCGTTCCCAAAACAATCAAGCACAATGAAATTGCAGAAGGAGATTACACATTTCCATGATCCGCTAAGGTCTTAAGTTGAAACTTCATCCCCACAGTTGTGTTGGTGCGCGCTTGCAGGTGTACTGTGCACATTCAGTGGTTGGTTAAACACATGCCAGGCAAGCTGCAAGTCCCACGTGGCGAAGCTGCAGGGTGGCCCACTTGATCTGAAATCCGAGATCAAGACACTCCTGCGTCAAATGTTGGTGCTTCATGAGTGCTGTAGTTTCAGTTATAAGCTTGTCATCATCATCATAAGTATTGAACTGTTGCTGTTGCTCACTTATCCTTTCGCATCCAACATCATCCAACATCACGCAGTTGAGTCATGGTGAATCATTCATGTTGATACTTATGCCTGCCATTCCCCTCTTCCTGACCTAAGGCCCAGAAAATAGGACTACTGTTTGAACATAACTACTAGCTGGCCAGTTTGACTATGCTCCTGCATGATAAACCACAAGAGTGCTCGTTGATCCACGGCGAGGAGACCTTTTACATTCTCCATGAAAACGAACTTCCTCGCACGACAGGTGTCGGACTTTGGTAGAGAAAAATGTAGAAAGACTAAACGTGCATAAGTGCTGACACATCCTAAGACTGGTGCGCATCAGGCCCCATCTCTGAGGCAACTCGAAATATGTGACGCACGAGGCTCGATCTGTGGTCCAACAAGCCGAGGCCTTTGCCGGCTCCACTCACCCCCTGGCGCGATGGAGGACAGTAGCTGTGCAGGGTTCGAAAGAACAGCTCGGGTCTTGACTCTAAGGGCTCATTCTGTCGGGCTGCTCAAAAACATAGAGAAGGACAAACAGGTGAAGAGTATCAACACAACATGTTTGTCACACCTTTTGAATCCTTTTGATCCCTACTCCATGGTCCTCTCGCTGCTCCCCCAACTAGATTGTCCAGCTCCGAGCTGCGAAGTTTGGAAAACGTTTTACAATCTGCGACAGGCCTGGCAAGGGAAGCCTCCTCCAAGGCCTTTGGCACCTGATGCACGAGCCTTGCGCCCAGTCAGAGTTTCCACATTTTCATGGATCTCAACCTTTGGCAAGAGCTTGTCCGCTTGTCGGGCAGCCAACACACGTCGGCAAAATGGATGATTCTCCACCTCAAACATTTGTGCTAGAAGAGGGTTAGTAGAACAGAGAGAGAGAGAGAGAACATGAGAGACGCAAGCAGTTAGCTGCAAGGCCATGGCCATCAATGTCGGAAACATGATCCTGAGTCAAGGCAAGGCTGAATCCTTGTTTGGGTGTGGACAATGGTGAGATGAAGCTTGGATCCACACTCACTGAGTCCAAGGTCTAATCCTCCGACTCCGGTGAAGGTTGACACCATGGGCCACTTATTCTCCTACAAAAACTTCAACTCCACCCACAGATGGGTTGTGCATCACATCCACGCCTTCTGGTGGATATTGGGGAATGCCAACTTGAAGTGTTCTGGATTCACGGCAGATTGCTTCGGTGAAGTCCATCCTTTTGGAAGGCCTCACTCAAGCACGTTCTTTCCTCCGGTCCACTTTGATGTTGATGAGGCCCCAACCCGAGAACCATTCACATACTTCAGCTGAAAGAAAGGTTCCAGGCTTTTTGGAACCCAAGCTGTCTGTATAGTCCTGGGAGAACCTCACCACATTGGCGAGATCCTTGGAGTACGAGCAGCTGTGTGCACCACCCCACAAAATCTTCTCAAGTCTAAGTATAGGGCGCTGATGCCACGATTGGTCACGGCATTTGCAGTGACGCGCAGGCACGCCCCAAAGCAACCTACAGTCATTTCAAAGAAATCAGTTGGTGGCCCATCCAAAACAAGTCTCTCAGTAACTGGCGCAGAGCTGGCCAGGCTTTGAAGGTTTTCCGTCCAAAGAAAACTCCCGATTTCATTCCTGCCCTGGCAGTCTTCGATGACTTGTTGTTCTCGGAGACCTGAGATGGAGATACAAAATACTAAAAGGTTGAACTTCTTTGTAGTCTGAGCCTCAGACTACCACAAGCGTCAATTTTTGGGTTGTTGGCGGTTTGACCTCCCAACAATTCAGTCTTGTAACATTGTACCCCGGGTTTTGCCCAACCTTCATCTCTACCAAATGAAAAGGACCCTTCTTGTTCAGCCGGGCAAGGGCTGCAAAGAGTGGAAGCTTCTCCTTCAAGGCAAGACCGACCGTTAAATGCCAAGATCTGGCCCAAAACAAACAGACCGGCCTGGGAGTCTTTTTTGATGGTCCTTCGAACTGTTTTTGCTCCTGAAAAGCTATTTTGCACCTCGACTCAACGGATAGCCGTTACAATGGGCAAGCATTGGCCACAATCAAGACCCTGGGATAGTGGCTGATGGCGCTGTTCGGGAAACAAAGCTCCATTCTGACCTGTGAGGCTGTGTGGCACCAATGCTTTGAGACAGAGCGGTCATGTCTGAGGCGTGGGCTCACTGTCACTCAGGGCCGCGATGGGGGGCAAGGAGTGCGGTGGCATGGAGGGCTGCTCTCCAAGTCCCGGCTCTAGCTATTGAACCTATTGAACCCAAAACCTTTCACATCCTCAATGACAACGAAAAGCTTATTCCACACCATCAAAACACACAGCGACAAACAAGAGCTCGCAGTTCGGCCTTTTGGGAGACCACAACGGCATGCTAGTTTGCCAGTTGAATTATGGGCCTGTGACTGTGCCCCCACCACACAAAAGAGCGGTCAAAGGGAGCTCAATGACATGGTCATGCTTTTCATGAACGAATTATAGCTAGCAGTCGTCAAAATACTTGGCATTCATTCTACGAAGTCTCTTTTTTGGTGGCTCGGTATTTTCACTTTCACACTCCATGCTTTTCCTTGCCTTATCTATTTTTTTCCAGGCAAGTTCCGCAAGAACCATTCCCTCCAGCTCTTTTGCCTGCGGATTGTTTCATGCAAAACACTCCAAGACCCAAATGCCACAATGAATGAAGGGTTGGCTCCTCGTCTTTCAGAAGCCTCCCGAGCGCGATCTTGATTTGGCTTTCAAGGAACTGGACGCTTTCGGTAGCGTCGGGGATGGCAGAAAGTTCTGCTTCACCTGGGCCCATCGGTGATCTATATAATGGGAAACTCCACATGTAAGACTGGGATGAAGGCGGATTTTCAGATGTTCAATCCTCGGCCGCAATCACCCAGGAACGGAAAATGAAAACAAGTCTTCCTGGGCCCTAAGACACTGACTGGTTTCCATACCTTCGGTAGATCCATCGCCAACACTGGCGCTTCATGCTGTCAGGTATGGCGAGCCACCACAGCTGCAGCTGGATGCGGCAGCAAAACAAAACTGCCCAACTGCCAACAGCACTGTTGTCGAGTAGGGACCTGGTTTGATTTAGTGACCTAGATAGGGCGAAAACTTTTTTTACTAGTTAACCCGCCCCCCCAAAAAAAGGTCAAAAACATGTTGAAGATGTGTATATGTTTCTGTACATGGATGATCTGGGGCAAGCCATACCCCCATGGTTGGCATCCCCCCTCGAAAAGCAGCAGGCAGTACTGCCATCCATCCATTCTGCGGTGCTGCACTCCCCAAGGGTCAATCTACGGAGTAGAACTTAGCCCCAGAAATTGTAGGCAAAATGGTTCGCTTGCATCATTGACTTTGTAGCCACTTTTGTGGCCGCGAGGGCTTGAGCACTTTTGTGGACATGCACTCTCGCAGCATCAGTGGGGCAAATGCTTTCTTGATGGGCCTACGGCCTAACCTCTTTGCTTTCACCCTCCGTCCAAGCCAATCCTCCTCAGCACCATTGGCCCAAACCGCCAATCCGCGGGCAAAAACCACTCTAAGCGAGCTAAAAACCAGCCTTGCGCGAGTGTTCAGCATGTGAGTCCGGAGCATTTGGAGTCAAGTCTTCTGGTGGCGAACCCGGCAGATCTGAGGTTGAGACCATTCGGTCTGGATTGGAACCTGTCCACCATCATTCCGCACCATTTCTTCGGCCATGATGGCCTTTGGATCCTTTCTTCAATCGGGTCATCGACCAAATGGAGAGAAACATACACCAAACAATTACGTGCAGTATCTGGTCATCGACCACGAAGAAAACAAAAAATAGATTAAAAAGCATACATGGGTTTGTCCTCTTCGTGTTCTCTCTTGAACAGTTGATTTTCTGATCCAACTTGTCAACACCTTGGAGTCCGCTCTTCGCCATCGACAGCTTGCCAACATCAATTCCGTCCAACAGCCAAACCACTCAACGCTGGTCAAAATATGTCGCAGCTCCGCCCTTGGTATCAGGGCAGGCTGCGATCGATGTGGAACGTTCCATCTACCAAAACCAACCCGTTCGAGTTTCTGCCACCACACTGAAATGAAGTTGAGCTCCCTGATCCTTCGAACTTCCTGATCCTTCCGTTCCGTCTGACTCGTTACGTGGAAAAACCGCCGAGAAAGCTAACGCACAGCGTCTCCCCAGATGGTCGACCGGTCGTTCCACGGATCCGTGAAGTTCCCGGTCGACCGGCAGGGCAGGACGAGAAAAAGCGCGTTTTCAACGTGGTGAAGTGATTCGATCTAATCGCAGACAACGTGGGGATACACTCCGTTGATACCCTGCAGCCAAAGGAGAGTTTCTTGATGCTAGAGGATTGCAAACCTCTCAATTGAGTGTACAGTAGATTCAGAGTATTAGCACAAACCCTTTTCATAGGCATCATAGGTGCTTCATTATGGATCCCTCTGACAGTATGGGTTCGCACCATTACTCTGAACCCAGTAAGATGATGTAAGATGTACTTTGCAACTCGAAGATAGTTGATAGAGGGTCCGGGTTGAAGTTGGCAGATTGCCTCTAACTCAGGACAGCTCAAGCCGCCATCTACCTCTTTGCATGTGCCCTCCTGTCAAAATACCAGCGACGACCAGGGAATCCTCTAAAGTCGTACAACCTTTTACTGGACAGGACTGATTCCGTCAGCAAACCACCAGCCGAAAACAGGCCTTTTCCCTATAGAAACCAGTTCACTCTTCGTCTGCCACTTCTTCTCGTCACTTCTCTCGTCGGATCTGCCGGACCGACGGAGGCAAGGGTGTCGGGGATGGTCGGAGAGGTGCTCTGGCTCTCAGCCGCCCGGTCGACGAAGCCGTTTTTCCCCGTTTCGGTCGAACTGTTCGGAGACGACGTGCGGGTGAAGGAGTTCGGCAGTGAAGGCGGTGAAATCCCACCGTTTCTGGGCTCCAGAACAGTGGCAGTATTGAGCAGTTCGCCAGAAGCGTGGGGCAGGCTCATTGGTTTTATAGGTTTATAGTGCTGAATGTTGTTATATCATGTTATATAGTTCTATTTCACATGCATGTTGTATCTTCATATCAAAGGAAATCGCACAGGAGATCCTGCATTAACATACTTCCAGCCATCGATCTGATCCAAAGGTGATTGATCTATGAACATCGCAATGGTCATGAAACATCAGCCAGCGAGTGTTCAA
>CAXIVM010001350.1:0-11000 GCA_964035705.1 Porites rus | reverse complement strand
GGTTTGGACCTTCGTGAGGTACATGTTGCAAAATGGCCTTATTAGCCTTTGGCTTCAGGACGTTGCAACACATCCACCTTGGGGCTTGTTCGTCAAAGCTGGTTATGGTACCTGTTGCTGGTGATGGCACCAGTCACCGCTAGCTGCCAGATCCCCATGATGAGAGACTTGGCTGCAAGCCCAGCAGTGTCTCTGGTGACCCGTCCAGAAAGCATTTCCCAATAACATGAACCTCAATTTGCCGCGGGTTGAACTAGCATGAATGTACGTTAAAATGACCAAAAAAGCCGCGCATTGCGATCGGCACACAACATACTCTACATAGATATTACATAATCCGCCGACCCCGGTCTAGGACGATGAACGTGAGCGTCAGAGGAGCGGGGCTGGCGTGTTCCTGAGAGGGGCTCCGGTGAGGTGGACGATGCATCGTCCGCCCAAAATCTGCCCCAAACTTGACAAATGTCTGAACCTTCGATTGCCATGCCTGCAACGCTTGGAAAAGCGTTGCCCAGGATTTGGCCTGAGGTTCGACTCTCCCCAGGGTTCAACTGTTCGACTCCCCTCACCCGTTGGATTCAGGCATGGCCCCGAAGATGCGGAAACCATCATGGACCCCGCCTGCGTGAACCCTGCTTTGAGGTTTCCTCCAGCAGTGAACATGACCTCCTGCTGACACGCCGGCCAATGCCGTCAAGATCTCTCCATTGTCTTCCGCGTACATCACCATGAACACAGTCTCTGCTATACATCGATCACCACCGCCCCCCCCTTTCGCTTCCAATTGCCTCAATGCCACCACTCTCAAACATGGTTGACAAGCCACTCACCCCCTGACGATTCTAACTGGACCATTCCAACTGGAGCATTCTAACTTGTAACTCCTCATCTCTAATTACTTTACCATGCTCTCCACTGACTGGGGGGCTTCATGACAATTACACAACACATATTCCTTGAACCTGCGAACCGCATACCAGCTCACCGACCCCTCTCAGAGGAGGCGACAAGTAGCAATTTGAAGACGCCTTCTCCGAACTTTTGATGTTAAACGTCCAAGGATTGAAAACTACTGACCTGCTATGGTGTTGGTGGTATAGAAACACCCAGCTTAATCTGGCATTTGGACTCAGACATGCCTAAGTGCATTGCCCTACCCACCACCTTAAGTCCAGTGAGATGTCCGCTCAATGTAGACAAAAACAGAGATACTTTACTAAACTAAACTACACCTCTCCTCATCTTTGAAGCACGTCGGTGCGCACCTTCTTTGGTGAACTCGCAGTGGCTGCTTTCTACCTGACGATGCACGGCCAGCTCCTCTTTGGAACAAAATCAAACATGAAGAACTCAAAAGCGGCACACAAGCAGCTGCTTTTGTAGCTTTGACTCCGGGCTGTCCAATGTCTACCCCATTCCCCTCCAAACACGTGATATGGCACCAATCCCAAGTGTAGTATTTGTTTGAGGTGCTCTTCAAAAGAATGTGGTGAATTGCAAGATTCCTGATGGGGGTGGGATTGCTCCTCAGTCCGTTCAAGGTGAATACTATTTCTCTGTTTGATGACAAGTCGCCCATGCTTTTAAACCATCTGGCCGTCTGGCCACACAAAAAGAGGCGGCGATAACAAATGCCGATCGCATGTATCAGCCTCAACTCACCACAATGATCCTCCTC
This sequence comes from Porites rus, assembly GCA_964035705.1. Classification (NCBI taxonomy): domain Eukaryota; kingdom Metazoa; phylum Cnidaria; class Anthozoa; order Scleractinia; family Poritidae; genus Porites; species Porites rus. Next base: position 9,322 of record CAXIVM010001350.1, on the reverse strand, counting down.
TTGCCTCTTACACAGAAAAACAAGGGGCGGACAGTTCTGCTCCGCAGAATGCCCTTTTTCATCCTAGTTCCAACAATATACATGTTACATGTTCAACATTGAGATTAATGGGATGAACACGATACTTGCCTGTCGCAAACGCTTTTGAAGTGCCTCAGTTCCAAGCGAAGCAGCACATGCGAATCAGATTGGGCAAAGGTCTCCAGGCACAAACCCTTAAGCGTTGGTTGGCCGGCACACGCCATGGAAATAACTTTAAATAGCGTTTCAGTTGCTGCTCTGGATGAATCAAGGTTCAACTGCACCAGTGCATTCGAAAACATGAATCACTCGAAATGAAATAATTGTGCCAGAATGTGCCAGCCAATCTTGCTCTGCAACTCAATCTAACTTTTCCCAATGTTTCTCCCATTCCTGACATGTCACTTAAGCTTCATTCTTCAAACAACCCCCTCTAGCAGCTAGGAACCGCAATGCTAAACTGGTTAAAAACATGTTTGCTTGCCTTCAATTCCAAAGTATTACCACCTTGTTTGGTTCCTATTAGTATCCCTTAAACGCATTAACATCTTACCTCTTTTTCCACAAGACCTCACTGCTTGGTCCGAAACTCATCCATCCGGATGTGAGTTGGCTTGTCCACATCATTAAGCCAAAACGGAACTTATTTTCAAGGCAGGGCGATCGTCGGCGCCCACAAAGTCTCGCTGGGCCTCCGCACCAGCTGCAGCTCACTGTCTTCCATGGGCTGTTCCGGCGTCTCAGCCGCGAGACGCTTTGGAACCAAAGGGTCGACTCGAAAGCTATATTGCTATAGATATCTATGTATGTGATATGCGTTATAAGAATATATAAGATATATCAGGATATTCCAATCATGGCGAGGTTGTGCTGGCTGAAGTGTCCACAGAAAAACAAATTACTTTACTTCGAGTGGTCCCCACCATGACATTTCAATCTGAAATTTTCCGGCATGCATTGAAACATTATCTTTGCCTTCTTTCTGGCATATCTTCTGACATTATTTCTGACATTCATTCTGGTATATCTTCTGACTCGCGGTTGAGGTCCGGCGGGGAACACTGCCCGCCGAAGCTCGCGGTTGACGTCCCGGGAACACTGCCACGTGACCCTTGCAGTTGAGGTCCGGCGGGGAACACTGCCATCCTGCACTTGCGGCTGTGGTCTGGAGGAGGAGGCGGAGCAGGAGGCGGAGAGGAGGACGAGGAGGAGAACAGCACGGCAGCTGACATAAAATCCAACAACGCTCACCTGACAGGTGGGAACAAAAGGGAATCACACTTACAGTACTCTCGAGAGTGATCTCCAGTGTGATGTAGAGGACTCAAGCCACAAGTGAGTTTCAACAAAGAGGCACAAACAGGCTCTACCTTCTCAAAAGCCGCAATTGTCTGAAAGCTGTATGGGATACTCACATGAGTCAGCGTAGGTGAGCAATTGCCCATCAATTCAGCAACTCCCAAGTTTCCAGACCAGAAAACCAATGAAAATGCATGAAAACCAAAAATCACAAGGGACCGGGGCCGCAGGGTACCTGGCATGGATATATAATAAATAACAAATAAATAAGGCGCATTAAGGTCCAAAGTCCTGGCTAGTTGATTGGTTGGTTTTTCGTTGCGCTGCTCCAAGGGCTCCCAGGGCTGTTCCACGCGGAAAGGCTGTGGCTTTCACTTCGATTCCACTGGTGGAACCACCTGCGGTTCACGTCACCGACGTCCTCCACCGGTCACCGACGTCGAACTGAGGAGGACCCACTGGCTCTGGAATGACCTGAAAAGCAGAAAAAACATTTCCAAGGCTGATCAGCGAATGCGTCCTATCCTTCCTACAGTATCCTTCCATCCAATTGTATACATGAGAATACACGAGATGATTTGAATATTGAAACCTTTTTCTGCTCATGGTCCACCAATGGGTTTTGAGTTGGACTCAAACACACTGAACAAAAACACACAACATAGTCTTTTGTTGCTTTGGGAATTTTCGCAACTTGGGCTGGGCGGGTAGATCAAAAAAACAATCCTGTCTGGCTGGCACAGCTCGTGCATCTGAGATGAAGCCGATGAAGCCTCCTTTGTTGAGTTTTCACGTTGCTGACTGTCTCAAATCAACCCTCTGATTGTATGTGACTGTGCTGATCACCAAGTTATGTAGATGTAGGCTGCAGTGACGTTCCTTCCACACAACATGTGGCGTTTTCGTCGCACGGAATCCAGTATCAGCTTGGAACTACTGGAACAAGTGCATCGCTACTAGGAACAAGTGCCTTACTAGTAGTAACAAGAAGCTAGTAGAAACAAGTGCCACGCTACTAGGAACAAGTGCCTTATCCCAGATCTTCTGAAATGAAGCAGCCAAAGGGCCCAAAGGGTCAAATGTCTTCCCAGGATTGACATGGCACGTGGTAACACGCACTTGGCACCCTCCCCATCGGCCCATGCCACTTTCCATGTCAACCAAACAATGGAACATCCGAAGCACTGCATCATAGCTACGTATGTTCAACCATGGCCCACCAAAAGGCAAGTGGCAACCAGGTTCTGCCCATTCGTCGCTGCGTCAAACACTGCATCCCAAAGCTGCTTCGCCGGTTCAGTATCCCGGCCCAATGCACGGACTCTGGTTGGCTTTCACCCGAAACGCCTGGACAAAAAGAAGGGCAAACCCAAGTTCCAGAGGCGAAAGCATGTGAAAGCCGTACGTTTCGCTAGAATTGAGCAAGAAACGACTGGTGACTGGTGTTCTGCGTCAACATCAAAGACTGCAAGGACATTGAATTAGGATGCAAAGAACCAATATGCCGTATCCCCAACAAAACGATTGCGAGCATCGTATCAAACAGTAATTAAGTCGGGTCAAACCAACGTTCCTCTTAGAAACGTCAGCTCCCGTCAAACAGGTCATGCGACGTCAGCGGTTGTGCCCGGGTCTTGTGCCCGCTCACATTTAGTATATACAGTAGATCCACAAGCACGTATACATCAACTGACTACACCGCCACTGCCCAGGCGAGGTGTTCCGGAGAACTCCCTCTCTGTGTGAATTCACGTCCGCCCACCGCACAGAACCACCAGTCCTCTGGGAAAGCTTTTGCTGTGGCGCCAGACCTCAACAACTGAGCTTATGGCATGATTGCTGTGGGATGCAAGACGTCTGCCGGTCCGCATGATGTTCTCAGAGGCCCAAATCATGCACTTGCTTTTTTTGCAGTTTGATTAACGAGCCGAAATGGATTTGATTTGGTGCAACTGACTGGAAGGAAGGCGATCCACACTCTGGACGCTGGTCTGTCAGTGTGAAGCGGAATGGACACAGTGGAAATCTCAACGTGGCCAGTGTATCATGGACCACTGAAGGGTAACAGCTTTCAGACAAAGTTGTTTGCTTTCGGCCGACCATCTCCGTAGATCCCAGCGAAGATCAGGTGGCCTTCAACTCTTCTTGCATTTTTTTGTGGAACAAGAGGCTTTTTGTTTTGCTAGCAGTCAATTCAGCATATGGACATTCATTCTCTTCACCCACCACATGTTGAAGATGTTCCAATAATATGTTTATATATATAAGGGGCTTTGGCAGAACGATGCCCTCAAAAGAAAGAGGTTGTGCTCCTCTCCTGTCCTCTCCCCCATCAAAGAATCACCTCTGCAAAGCCCTTGCGCTTTCAAAGTCGCCAAACTGGTGGGTGATCTCTAAGCCAAAGGGATTCGTTGATCAAGTAAACTCCCAAGCGCCAGGCAGTTGGCTTTTCACCCATTTCCTGATCTGCAAGCTATGCAGTCCATCTCCAAGAGGAAAGGATGAACTACTTGGAACCTATGTGGATCAGTGCGAAACTACAAGACTCAAACCTGTCTCTATGGTCAACTCTCCCTCACAAACTTTACAGCCCCTGGGTGTGCCGGGCCAATCACAGAAGCACAACTGGACATGGAAAAAAATCATCAGTAAATAGAGTCAGCCTGAAATTAATCCACCGCGCCCTACCCCCAACCTATGGGAGTAGATGCAAGAAAGAAAGAAAGAAAAAAAGAAAGAACACCTTATCCAAGGGGCCCTTATGTTTGGTCTCTTCTCCGGAAAGGCCCCGTGTTTTAAGGATCTCATGAACCTGCTGGCAGCATGCCAAGCGCAGGCCGCGCCTCCCGATGGTCAGCTTCCCCCTGAGCAAGAGACACTGGAAGACCACCACAGGCTGTCGGAGTGTGAATGGCTTTTCTGAGGAAAAGGAATGTCCATCAGTTTTTGTATTGCATGGGGCCACATGAGAGGACATGGGTGCGGTGTGAACGCAACTTCCGTGCATGTGGATACCGATGCCAAGCCTTATGGCGGAGCGCATTTCAGCTGCGCACAGGGTGTTTGGTCAACCCAAATATCCCAAAGATTTGCTAACTGCTACTGCTAAGTCAAGGAAAGAACAAAGCCAGGAATGAAGGGAACTCTAATCCAAAGAGAGCGTTACACTCCCGAAAACTAACATGGACCCTGAATTTGGCACCCTGAAAGAGCACAAACCAGCTTTCAGGGTCCATGTTAGTTCAGCGGGGTAGCGCCTGAAATTGAGTGCATGCGATCTGAGTTGCTGAGAGGAGTTAGAAATAATGGCCTGCTGCCCACATGGATGCAAAGAAGAAATGGTTTGCACGTAGCTTGTCCATGGAACATGGGAACATGGACCTTGCCTCACTAGTAGCAGCTGCTGTGACCATTCAGTGGACTCATGCGGATTTGGCTGTTGCAAGGGGTGTAAGGCTTGGTCAGCGATGTGGACAAAGTGCTGGGTCAGGGTTGATCAACTCAAATGACAAAGTCAAGTCTCGGTTTCTCCAGGTAGGTTGGAGGCCATCGCTATTGGTAACAAGGGCATTGCTACTAGTAGCAAGAACGCTACTAGTAGCTAGGGCACTACTACTAGTAGCAAGGACGCTTCTAGGTTGGAGGCCATCGCTATTCGGTTGAAGAACGGGACTCGCCCGCTTCGGGGTCTGCACCGGTCATGCCCCCTGGGATCGGGGGAAGCAGCTCGTTGGTTGGTGAATACCACTTTTGAGTTGTGAAGGCAAACACACGCACTTTGTGGAATTAGCCCTTTAGCCCTACAGTATCCATTCTGTCAGCAAGAGGAGGAACAACCAACCTTGGGGCATCTCCAGCTCCTGGCACAGCCCGTGACCTCCTGACCCGAATGGAACATGTATACGGTTATACAGTCAACTTGTTCCTCTGCAAAACAGTGAGCTTTCAGGGTTCGATCCGCCCTGAGGCATCGTCCAGCGCACATGCCACCGCCACGTCTGCAGCCATCTTCCCAAGCTGCGCCGCATCGGGGTGTGCATCGTCCTGCGCCGATGGAGAACATATAGTGCAGCTCTGCCATGCTCTGATACATATATATATATATATACCCTAGACTTCCAAGACCATCAAACACATGGTTGACCTGGTTCTTGTAATGCAAAATCCTTAGTTGATTCGGGAAAGCCTATTAAACTAATGGTTGTTGGAAGCCTAGGGTGTATATATATATATATATGTCTGGTGACATCAATGGTTTCTACAAGCGTGCTGAAGTACTTGCAGGGAGCGGAAATGAGATAAGATGAACTCAGCACATGAGCATCTTGATGGTACCGCATGAAGCATCCCAATGACTCCTGACAGAGCCTGGAGTCATGATGTCAGGAAGCAGTTACTGAGCCAAGAGATAAGAAATGTTCTTCTGTGGCAATGGCCCTTGCTTGTCTTGCTTTACAGGTGCCTTCCTGAAGGTTAATGTAGACCTAAAATAGAGCAGATCATTCAGATCATCAAGGAAAACAGGTCTCCAAGGGTCCATTTTGGGGTTTCGGGAATCTCCAAAAACCAGCTGAACGTTTCTGAAACCTTCGATAGATTCCTATGTCACAACACATGGCTTCCGCGAAAGCTTCCGCAGCGCTTGCGGGACTGCAGTTTTAGCTTACGCGGAGGGGTTGCTTACACCACGGCATATGCAACCTGACGCCACTGGAGGTTTTGCTTACGCGCCTCGATATGACAATAAGGTCTTCACATGACGTCGGGCTTACGCCGACTTATAGGCAACCACAGTGGTTGCTTACACGCGGGATCGCGCGAGAGGGTTTACCGAATGGCTCAGCTGTTGGGTTGGCATGTGGAACGCACTCCAATAACGAAAGACAATTCTCTACAGTATTTTAGACATGTCATTTGCAACCTTACAGGCATTGACATCACCAGCAGTTCTCACCACTGACTGCTCAAATCTTCCCCAAGCGTTGGTGAGGTCAAGCAACGGAAAAAAAGAGTAATTTGCATTGAAACTTGGTTTCGACTTCGGCAAGTCACGGCAAGTCATCATCCGCCTCTGAAGAGATCATCCGCTTCCAGGAGCCCGCGGACCTCGGAGTCAAACACTTGAGTATAAGGTATGTGTTGGGAAAGAAAAGAGACAACGAGTATAGGTAGGTGTTTTATGTTGGGACCTATTGGGAAACTGCAGTTTCTAAACAAAACAACGACTTGACGATGGACTTTAGTGGGACAGAGTTGTTGGTTGGTGGCACTCTGAGGAGCGGACTTGACACTGGTGCAATGGTTTACACGATGTCACAATTAATACTGTAATACAATTATACGATGTCAGTGGATTTCTGTGGAGTTCTGGAATGCTCGAAAACTCTCGATGGGTGCAATTAATAGGCACAAGCAGGGATCAGAACCCAAGATTCTAGAACTAATTTTGGATTATCTTTGGACACACACAAACGAGCACCGTGCTTGGTTTGGACATCTACGTGTACAAAGTTTTAAACAAGGAAACGTCGCATCATCCATGCAAAACGTAACGTGAGTAACGCAGTGAGTTGCTCTCGAAGAGGCGGTAGTGGTCCAGGGAGGATCCCTCAAAAACATCACCCCGGATACTTGCGCAATGCGTAGTTAGAGATGTTTCAACTCCAAATGTTGATTTCAGTCCGTGGCAACTGCGGGGAACGACACATGCTACGAAAGCGGACATCTCACGAAGTGGGTTTTTCATGGCCGCCACCCCGAGTCCGAGAGGACACCGCGTCCCCGGCGAGCCGGACGCATCAGACCTGAATGAACCCTCCCAAAAATCGATTTGCACATCCTGTCATTGGATATTTGGGATTTGGAAGGTGATGGGCAAGGTATGGACGTGTTTACAGAATGTGGAGGATCGAAAAAATAACATCAATTAACAAACAGTCAATGTGGATCAACAAGTTCCCAGTGAGCAATGAAAGGAAAAAGAGACTGGGTAAAGGACGACAGGAGCAGGGCGAAAAAAGGATAAGGCAGTGCACCGCAGAGGAAACCAAAAATATAAAGAAACAAAAGAGAGCCACAGGATAGGAAATGTTGGACGCAGCAAAGGTGGCCCTATCATCCACTACACGACAATGAAAGGATGTTTGCGTGCAGTGCATTGGCTAAAGTAGTGCAGTTTTCGTGGCGCTGGAGGGGAGCTACACAACCCATTGCCCCATCAATGAGGGCACCCAGAAAGTCACACCAGGGTCAAGGCAACCGACCGGGTAGCTTTTCTGCGTTGCAGAGGCAACGCCACATTCGCAAATACTTCAGGGGGAAGAAAGTGTGTAGCAACTTCGCTCGTGAATCTCATTGGCATGACTTCTCTTTCCCAATGGAACTCCGGCGGACTAATTTCCACCCTGGACAGGAAGGGTTGTGGGGCACGTGGTCACAGGCTTGTCAGCAACTTTTGTCCTGTCTGTGTATTATGTATGTCTCAAACCTCGCGCTTCTTGAAAAAATGCCAGCGGACCAGAAGACCAAAAGGACTGGGGAACCACAGGACTAGGGAACCTAGTCAGACTCAGGACTATGACTTTTTGATCCTGTTATGTCATTTTGTGGATCCTGTTATTGTCGTGTTTATATATCTAGAGGAAAAATGCCTTATCTTTTCATGTCCTTGTCTGAAAAAATAAGTCCCAAGGATTGGTGCATGCGATCCTTTTTCTATCAGGGAATCCAGCGCTGACTTTAAAATAAAACACATAACTACGGCCCATTATGAACAAATAGATACATTTTTATATATTGATAAGAGTTTCCAGAGTTGTCTATAGAATTGGGGTGTGAACCACCGCACACCCGTCAGTCCTGATTAGGTCTTAGCTGGTCACACGATCAAAATAATCCGCTGAGAGGACCCCAAGTGAATGTCTTCTGTGGATATGTTTAAGACCGCAAAGAGTTGCTTGTGGACCTGATAGAGTAGATTAGGGGCACCCAAGCAAACAACTTGCGCCCGTTCCCATGTGGGTGTATGTCTTGGAGTCTTCGTTCCTCACCCATGTATATACGATATATAAGAGTGTTCCTTCTCGTAGCTCATGCGCGCTCTTTATGCAAAGCATTATATAATACAGAGTTTATGCATATACGCCGTGCCAAATGCTGTAAATATAGAGAAAAACACCTGTTGGCAAACAAAGCTCATGGTCTCTCAAGTGGGTTCAAGTAAACAGATGGGTATTAAATTGGTATTGCAATACATGCATCACCAAGAGTTTTGTACACAAAAAATTCCACAAGGAAACACAACAAAGCAATCAGCAGAGTAGCACCGTCAAGGATCTTCTACGATTCTTGCACGTAGCCTGAGCAACCTCAAGACCCGCAATGATCACTTGCTACTTGTGGCCATACACATGATGTCACTGATGTTCTGGTCCGTCGGGGACAGCTGAGTTCAGTGTGCTGGTGTTGCCAATGGTAAGATTGAAATATCGCCCGAAAGGACGGTGTTGACTGGTGAGTCGTAAGCGAGGTCATGAACAAACCCAATACGAATACATAACATCATCACATCCATCCAGTCATGAAACTAAGCATGCTATCACAGTGGGAGGAGGAGGAGGAGGGTGGTTGGCGTCTCTCAGTTGTTTGGGTGTCATCGCTGCAACAAAAACTCGTCCATTTCATCGTTGTGACTCGCGCCTGGAAGACAGCGCCTCAACCTGAAGATCCGTGCCAAAACGGAAAGGACCAAACGATCCCACACGTGAAACACCGAGTTTCTGCTGCAGCGCTGGTCAAGATAGGAATGGTACAAGTATGGAATGAAACATGAAGAACCTGCCAATGTATGGAATGGACGTTGTGTTGAAAACGTTTCCCCAGACTTCCTGCACTCTGGGTCAGGGGTTTCCCAAAGAACTAGTGGAGTGGAACTCCAGCTGTACTGGCACAAATCATCGACACGGCGGTGGCCGCATGTTTGCCTTCGCCTGGACAAGTACCT